>SEYY01004349.1:10000-35000 GCA_009176605.1 Armadillidium nasatum
ACACACACACACACTAACAAACACAGATTTATCTTCTCAACATAAAATCACAAACACACCATTACAAATACACACATATAACAGCAAACACGCGCGCGCACACACACACACACACCAACAAGCACTCACACATATTTATTTTCTTCTCCATAAAAAAAACTAAACCTTGAGAACTCTCAAAGGGCGAGGAAAAAATGACTATAAAAAGAAAAGAAAGGAAATAGATAGGAGCCATTCATCTGCGTTAGATATAATCGAAGTCATGATACCCCATCAGGAGGAAAGCCGAAAAATCTCCTTTTCCTGAAAGCGAAACTCATTTATTAGTATGCGATATAAAAAGAAAGAAATATTTTTACATTATCTTGCCACTTATTTAGTTCATTAATTTAACTATTATCTATATATCTGTGTGTGTATGTATGCATCTTTGCATGTATGTATGTATGTATGTATGTATGTATGTATGTATGTATGTATGTATGTATGTATGTATGTATGTATGTATGTATGTATGATTATGTATGTATAAAATAATGTATGTATGTATGTATGTATGTATGTATGTATATGTATGTATGTATGTATGTATGTATGTATGTATGTATGTGCCTTTATGTACATATGACGCATTCTGCAAAGTTCTGCTTAGCAGTTTGTGAGCCTCCTACGCTTAATCAAATCTTCCAAATTTGATTTTCTTCTTCTTCTTCGAAATACATATAGCATTGACTCCTTTTATTCCTTTCTTGTTTCTCCCACAGAATTCACAGAAACCCACAGAAACCCTTAGAATCCCCAGAAACCCAGAATTACCAGAAGCACCTAGAAATACTCAGAATCTCCAAAAAAATGCTTAGAAACTCCAGAATCCCTAAAAACCCAAAGAAATCTCTAGAATTTCCAGAATCCTAGAATCAAAGAATTTTCAGAATCTCAGAATCCCAGAATCAGAATTTCCAGAATACCAAAATTCCAGAATCCAAGAATTTTCATAATTCCAGAATCTTAGAATCTCCAGAATCTCCAGAATTTCCAGAATCCCAGAATTCCAGAATTATCAGAACCCTAGAATCCCAGAATTTTCACAATCCTAGAATCGCAGAATCCTAGAATTTCCAATATTCCTGATTTTCCAGAATTTCCATAATCCCAGAATCCCAGAATCGCAAAACCGAATTCTTTTTTGTTTTTCATTTTTCATTTCAAAAGATTTTCATATTGCATCTGCAGTGCAGAGTTTGTTTGGCCGTGCGTGATAAATCGTGATTTTCAAAATTTTCCCACATGGATATCTGATCATCTTTTTTTTTTTCGTCTTTTCTTCCAAAGAGCTTTTACCACTTTTTCCTTCATTGTATATCTGTCAAACTAATTGTTTTCAATACTCTTTTGCTATATATATATATATATATATATATATATATATATATATATATATATATATATATATATATATATATATATATATATATATATATATATATATATATATATATATATATATATATATATATATATATATATATATATATATATATATATATATATATATATATATATATATATATATATATATATATATATATATTATATATATATATATATATATATATATATATATATATATATATATATATATATATATATATATATATATATATATATATATATATATATATATATATATATATATATATATATATATATATATATATATCTATATATATATATATATATATATATCTGTTGCACAAAGGCCAAAGGTCTTCCAATTTTCCAAGTTGGGAAATATTGGAATCATGATCGCTTAAAGGCCGATATGTCCAGATAAACGGCTTTTAAAGGTGTGCAAGTAAAAGGAAGTTGAAAAAATTGGTAAAGGAAGTGTGTTCCAGACTTCATCAGAAGAGTACATGTCAGATTGAGCATAGCATTTAAGTCTGAGTTCAGAGATCTGGAATAAGAAACGAAGCGACTATACATATATATATATATATATATATATATATATATATATATATATATATATATATATATATATATATATATATATATATATATATATATATATATATATATATATATATATATATATATATATATATATATATAGTATATATATATATATATATAGCGCTAATTAAGTTCGCACTTTTTATATGTATTCAAGTATTCTTTTTCCCTAAAAATCACTTATATAAAACACAGTTCTTAAAATCAACTTTATTTATGTATTATACATTCTTTGATGTTATTATATATTATTATATCAGACTTTTCCTAGCTTTCGTGGCCTGTATCAGTCCACCTCTTTCAGGGCCAGTCTGAGAATAATCTGCTAAATAATTTTCAGTTCAAATCCTTATCGATGAATTAGTTGGTTTGTCTTAATCGTTCACGTGTCCATTCGTTCAGAGTATGCTTTATATTATCACACGATGCGGATTGTTTTAATTATTGGTTCATGATATTATAGTTTCCGCTGTCTCTATTGAAGTTGTTACTGTTTTTTATTGCGTACGATTCGTAGGACTTTCGGTAGTTGTGATCTTTTACATATTTTAATGTTTTAAATTTGTCTATTTTTATCATGTGTTCCCTCCTTTTCTAGATGCGAGATCAATGGTGAGGATATATATATATATATATATATATATATATATATATATATATATTATATATATATATATATATATATATATATATATATATATATATATATAGGGGTTGATGAATACGTGCTCTCACCTTGTTTACAACCCGTTCTAATAAACAAGATCTGAAGATGATGATAAAAGAGGACAAATTAATTAAATGAATATTTGTCACCAGACAAAACACGAAGGTGGGAAGTGACAAGATAAAAGGAGGGAAGATAGGGACGGGAGGGAGGGAAGAGAGTGAGAGGGGGAGGAGTGATATTAATTTAAAAATAAGAAGAGAGGAACTTGCTTGCTATATTGATGGGAAGTAAAGATAAGAATTTCGTTTATCATTATTATTACTATTATTATTATTATTATTATTATTATTATTATTATTATTATTATTATTATTATTATTATATTATTATTTTTATTATTATTATTATTATTATTATTATTATTATTAGTTATTATTATTATTATTTATTACTTATTTCTTCTTCTTCTTCTTCTTTTTATTATTATTATTATTATTATTATTATTATTATTATTTATTATTCTTCTTCTTCTTCTTCTTCTTCTTCTTCCTTCTTCTTCCTCTTCTTCTTCTTCTTCTTCTTCTTCTTCTTCTTCTTCTTCTTCTTCTTCTTCTTCTTCTTCTTCTTCTTCTTCTTCTACTTGTGAAAGAAAGCCTTTCTTTCTCCAATTAAAATATTTTTAAATTTTCTTTCAGCAGAAAAAATATTTGGAAAATTGGTTACTTCTTTAAATAATCTTTGTATTTTTGTTAAGCTTTTTGTAAATAACGAATATATATATATATATATATATATATATATATATATATATATATAATATATATATATATATATATATATATATATATATATATATATATATATATATATATATATATATATATATATATATATATATATATATATATATATATATATATATATATATATATATATATATATATATATATATATATATATATATATATATATATATATATATATATATATATATATATATATATATATATATATATATATATATATTAATGTGTATATACTCGAGAGTTTTAAATATAGAAGTGACATCATAGTTCGTACGCAAGTTTTATTAAACTGACAAACAAAATTGCATTATATCTCTTTACTATAACTACCATCAGATTCTTGTTCCTTTTGCCAAGTGTCAGGAAGCCTTTGAATACTGTTAGAAAGATTGTCTATGATCGCAGCAATGGAGCGTTCTACTTCTCGGAGCACGGATGGGACGTCATGAAATCTGATGCCTTTAAGGAGTTCCTTAGGAATCAGGTCAAAGTCATAGGGACTCATGTCTAATGAGAAGGCGAGCTCTCGCCATCTTTATCTGATGATCGGTATGGACGGGCGACCTGTGCTGGGTAAGTCCGCTATATCTCCTTCCTACCCACACGAAATGCTTTGACTCATCAAGCAACAGTCCTATGCGGTAAAGCATTGTTGACCAAGGTTTCACGTAATCTGTGAAATTTTTTTTCAACGCATTTTTACCACGGTCATTTCGATTTTAATCCACGAAAACTGATCACCTTTGTAAATATGCTTTACAAACGACACTTCAATTCAATACCGAAAAGCAATACCCTTCTGACCCGAATGACTCCTTTGAGTGACCAACACATCGATACTACGGTCACCTAATAATGCCCATATTCTTTTTGACCGTGTGCGATCGTGTGTGACCGTGTACGACGGTGTGCAACTTTCTCACCTACGTTACCACAACTTCATTTACATTCTTCATATATATATATATATATATATATATATATATATATATATATATATTATATATATATATATATATATATATATATATATATATATATATATATATATATATATATATATTATATATATATATATATATATATATATATATATATATATATATATATATATATATATATATATATATATATATATATATATATATATATATATATATATATATATATAATATATATATATATATATATATATATATATATATATATATATATATATATATATATATATATATATATATATATATATATATATATATATATATATATATATATATATATATATATATATATATATATATATATATATATAAGTAGTATAGGGAGCGACATCGGCCGGTGCCAGATTTCGAAAATCTGGCAACCTGTCCCTAACGGTCTTTTCTGCATTTGCGTGCAATCCTGCATTCTCAGGCACCTTCCAGACCTTTTCTTTGTCGATTCACGGACCCGCACGGACCCACGGACCCCCGGACCCCCAAGATTCGAGTCAATTTCAGCCGGTCTGAACCGCAAAGAAAATGGTCAGGAAAGAGAGTGAGGTGAACGCAGCGATTTTGCAAAACTCAGGCAACTTCCTGATACCATTTTTGGGGGGTTCACGGAGCCCCAGCAGGGGCCCCTTCCCCAAACTTGACGCCATTTTCAATGGGTTGAACCCCCCAAAAATGGTAACAGGAAAGAGCGTGAGGTCAATTTGAGCGGAGTGATTTGCTTTGCAAATCAAAATCCCGTTCTGGCTTAGGTTGCCAGATTTTCGAAATCTGGCACCGGCCGATGTCGCTCCCTATACTACTTATAGGTATATATATATATATATATATATATATTATATATATATATATATATATATATATATATATATATATATATATATATATATATATATATATATATATATATATATATATATATATATATATATATATATATATATATATATATATATATATATATATATATATATATATATATATATATATATATATATATATATATATATATATATATATATATATATATATATATATATATATATATATATATATATATATATATATATATATATATATAAGGTGTGGTTCATTTACACGTTTAAAATGAAAAGAACAGAAATATTTTTGAGAAAATTAAGTTTCAGTTTACATGGATAAAATGTAAATTTTGATTTTTTCCTTTGTCTGGCACACCTCAAAAATTGTCCTAACGAATCGTTGGGACAAGTTCCAAAAACGTCACAAAAAATTTTTTTCAGTTATTTCCTTATTAGAAAATAAATGGGTGAAGCGACTTTCTTAGGCTTTACATGTCTTTTCTCTATAGAAAATTTTACTGTTACATTTTTACCATTTGTCCCAACGATTCGTTAGGACAATTTTGATCAGTGTATCTACCACTGACGTTGTGGCAGGGTAGAGAGAAGGTATGTCAATTTAGGGGCTTTTGAAGAGGTTGAGGGATGGATTTTTAATTGAGAATTATTATAGAGTCGTGATTTAATAATTAAAATTGTCGATCAATAATTTTCTTTAAATAAAAGGATTTTTAAAGGAGCTATAAATTATTATAATATAATAGGAAATTTTGAAATACTACAAGTGCATATAATAATAATAATAATGATAATAATAATAATAATAATAATAATAATAATAATAATAATAATAATAATAATAATAATAATAATAATAATAATAATAATAATAATAATAATAAGAATAATCATAAAACAAATTTGAAATTTGAAACACTACCAGTGCATATAATAATAATAATAATAATAATAATAATAATAATAATAATTTAATTATTTGAAATAAAAAATAATATAATAATATAATAATAATAATAATAATAATAATAATAATAATAATAATAATAATAATAATAATAATAATAATAATAATAATAATAATAATAATAAACACAAAACAAATTTGAAACACTTGCAAGTACATAATAATAATAATAATAATAATAATAATAATAATAATAATATGATAATAATAATATATAATAATAATAATAATAATAATAATAATAATAATAATAAATTTGAAACACTACAAGTATAATAATAATATAATAATAATAATAATAATAATAATAATAATAATAATAATAATAATAATAATAATAATAATAATAATAATAGTAATAATAATAGATAGATAGATAGATAGATTTATTATATCTCAGGCAATTACATCTTTTTATACATAAACATATAAAGTACAAAAAATACATTGTGATAAGTTCATTGTAAATATATACAAAATCATTAATTTTACAGCAAAAAGTTCAATTACCATGAGACAGCCATTTAGAGGAAATAAAGATTCCATCAGGCAACGATATATATTCCCCCAGCAACCCCTAATACTGCCCCAAAAAATAGATCCTAAGATCATTTTTAAATTTCAACACATTGGGAGCCTCACGTATTGTTAATGGCAGAGAGTTCCAAACCGAGAGTCCTGTATACAAAAAGTTTAGCTTTACAGCGTCAACCCTCGGATATGGGACCCTAATATCGTTAAAATTTCTCACAGAGTACGTGGCATCATTATTACACAGGAATGGTCTAATTTCTGGAAAATAACCAATAATTTTAAAGTCTTATAGATTATTACAGTTACTCTCAATTTGTAGATTTCCCGAGCTCTTAATATATTCAGCGTCTTGTAAAGTTCTAGAGTTGAATATGAAGGAAAAAATATACCAAATAGATTTTTAACTAGCTTGTTCTGAATAACTTGTATTCGATCCCTTCTAAGGGATGAGACCATATAACCCCCCCAGGACTCAATACTGTAAAACAGAGAGGAATAAACCAAGGCATAGTACATAGTTTTTGCAGTTTTTAGATCAAGGTATTTCCTAATACGGTGGGTAATGGCAACTAATCGGAGTGTTTTATTGCACATCAGATTAACTTGGTCATGATATTTCAAGTTTTTATCTACAACAACTCCAAGGTACTTAAAGCTGTTCACAAATTCTATTTCATCCCTATTTATACAAATATTAGACATATTAACAGTAAAAGGTGTAAACATAATAAGTTTAGTTTTACTAGCATTCAGAACCAGCCTGTTAAATTTGCACCAGTCATAAACACTATGCAATTTCTGTTCAACAAATGAAGTCAACAAATCCAACGATCCAGACTCTGCAAAAAAAACAACATCATCCGCATACATAATAGCTTTAACATCAGTTAATAAAAAGTTTAAATCATTAGTATAGATATTGAATAGTAATGGTCCAAGGCAGCTGCCCTGTGGAACCCCTGTGGTTACTACGATTGGAGAAGATTTGCAGTCTTTTATTTGAACATATTGCGTTCTATTAGCCAGATATGACCTCATAAAATCATAAACAACACCTCTCAGGCCATATCTATGCAATTTATGTAATAATATATCGTGATCTACAGTGTCAAAAGCTTTACTAAAGTCAAGGAATACTCCAATAACATAAGATTTATTTATATAAGCATTTAGTGCATTAATATTACTCAGGATAACTGCCTGTGAGGTATCTCTATGCTTTGTAAATCCAAATTGATTGGAAGAAAATAACCCGTTTGTAGAAAAATAATTGTTCAGTCTCGTGTATATAAGTTTTTCAAAGATTTTAGCAATAACATTCAAAATAGATATCTGGTCTATAGTTCTGTAGCAAGGAGTCATTACCATTTTTATAAACTGGGACCACCCTAGCACATTTTAACTCATCAGGGTATATACCATGTTCAATACATAAATTAAAAAGTTTAGCAATCACTACTGAAACATGATCAGTGAAGAGTTTTATAAATTTAGTAGGTAAGTCATTCAGCCCGTTAGAGGCTTTTAATTTTCCAATTATAGCCCTTACTTCGTCTGCAGTAGCTGGGTTGAAATACATGGAAGTCATACTAATAGGAATCTGTTCATTGTAATTATTCAAAGACTTCTCGAGCGAACTTACCATCTGAGAAGGAACAAAAGCAAAATATTCATTAAATAACTTCGTTAAGTCCCTCTCATCTACTACTGTAGATCCATTGTGTTTTATTACATAGTTATTCTTAGTAGTAAAGTCCCCTATCATTCCCCTATATGTCCTCCATACCTCTCCAGAGGTACTAGATTTTTTAAATTTTTTGCGATAAAAGTTTCTTTCCACTAACTTAAGTGTATACTTTAAAAGGGAAGAGTAGGCTTTAAAATATTTGTAAGGTATTTTCTTTCTTTTTAGTAGCCCAAAGAGTTTATGCTTTTTATCAATGCACTTTATCAATTTGGAATTGAGCCATGGTTTTAAAATCCTTTTTTGCGACAAAATTTTGTTTTTAATAGGAAAGTATTTATTTAATAATAGCCATAAGTGATTAATGAAACATGAGACCGATTTACCAGGGTCATCATTGTAAATATTAAACTTACCCATCTCCTCAGTTATGTTAGTCAAAAAAGCTTCTTTGCACTTTATAGAAAAATTCCTAAATGATTGTAGATTCAAATCTTTCCCCACACTATAATTGTAAACAGCAAATACCGGAAGATGATCAGCAATTGGTACCTCAAAAACAAAAGTTCTACCTGTTTTCTTAAAATTATGCCATATATGATCCAAAAGTGTAGTTGCATACCCTTTCCGTGGATCAACATATGTTGCCACATTTACCTCATTAGAAAGCCCAAATGAATTCATCATCAAGCAAAAGTCAATTACTGTTATATTATTGTAATCAAGCAAATTTAAATTTAGATCTCCCACAACTATACACTTCCCAAACTGTTCCAAGAAACCCGACATATATTCAAGGAATAACCCAGCTTTTAAAGAAGGTGGCCTATATACACATAGGATCGTTAAAGTTCCAAAAGAATCTGATCTCAATTCTATACACAGACTTTCACAAGCATCAAAGATACCAGTAAACTCCTTTATCTGGGTAACATATAAATAGTTAATGAAATAACAAGCAATTCCTCCCCCATAATTATTAATAATAATATTAATAATATTAATAATATTAATATTTAAAATAATAATATTAATAATAATAATAATAATAATAATAATAATAATAATAATAATAATAATAATAATAATAATATATAATAATAATAATAATAATAATAATAATAATAATAATAATAATAATAATAATAATAATAATAATAATAATAATAATAATGGTAACCATAAAACAATTGGAAATTTAAAACACAACCAATGCATATAATAATAATAATAATAATAATAATAATAATAATAATAATAATAATAATAATAATAATAATAATAATAATAATAATAATAATTAATAATAATAATAATAATAATAATAATAATAATAATAATAATAATAATAATAATAATAATAATAATAATAATAATAATAATAATGATAATAATAATAATAAATTATTTTGAGAAGCAAAATTAAGAATTGCTTGTTGTACAATAAACTAAATAAGCTATTTTTATGAACCTAGTTAAAAAAAAAAAAATAAATAAAAAAAAAAATAAAAAAAAAAAAAGAGGAAAATATTTCCTTGTGAAATATTTTTATCTTTCTGAGCAAAGCACTAAAATTTAATTTGAACTTTGTGCAAGATAAAATTTATCCATAAAATGAAAATAAAAATAAAAATAAAAATGAAAACAAAAATATAAATATAAATTCATATAAAAAAATATCATGAATTAATAAATGTAGAAAAAATTGTCCCAAAGGACGTTATATATATATATATATATATATATATATATATATATTATATATATATATATATATATATATATATATATATATATATATATATATATATATATATATATATATATATATATATATATATATATATATATATACATACATTTTTGCGCTAGATTTATTTAATATATGTGAGTAATTTTTAATGTTGAAACTAAGTTTGTTTCAGGTAAATCATATATTTCCTTAAGCTGCTTGTACATAAGGCTCAGTCATGCAAGCGTCCAACCAATGATTGTTACCTGTGTATAATTACCGAAAGATTTCAATGGTTTCAAGCATGCAATAAAATCTTGTCCGTATGAACTCAGACATAGGGATTTATTTAGTCCTGAAATTAATATCTCAATTTCAGATTTTAAATATGATTTTGTATTATAATTAATATTACTGTCAGATCATATAACGACGTTTATTGATATATTGTAAGCATGCATTGCATTCTTTGCATTCAAGGAAGAGGAGCCCCTGATATATATAATATATTATATATATATATATATATATATATATATATATATATATATATATATATATATATATATATATATATATATATATATATATATATATATATATATATATATTATTATAAGATTACCGAATCATGAAATCCTTGAAAATTAAAACCTTTTTTAAAATATTAATTAAAATTAACATAAGAAAAAATCAATTAAAATCAATTTAATTTAATTAAATTAGAATATGAAGAAAGTTTTTCCGGGCCTTCAAAAGGAGGTCAATAACCCCAATCTGAAGTTGATATTTAAATTGTGATAAAACTGAGAGAGAAAGAAAGAAAGAAAGAAAGAAAGAAAGAGGGAGAGAGAGTGCCGTTGCGAGGGAAAATAAGAAGAAAAAAAAGTCTCAAATACAGAGAGAGAGAGAGAGTGAGAGAGAGAGAGAAGAGAGAGTTCAGTTATGAGGGAAAATGAGAATGTTAGAGAAGAAAGAGAGGAGAGAGAGAGAGAGAGAGAAGAGAGAGAGAGAGAGAGAGAGAGAGAGAGAGAGAGAGAGAGAGAGAGAGAGAGAGAGAGAGAGAGAGAGAAACAGATAGACAGACTTATGAAGCGAAATTTCTGATTTAATATAAAATCTATATACATTAGCAGTTTTACTTTAATTAAGAATCTTACTATTTAAAATATTCTATGTTAAATTATAAAAGCAAGCATTAAGACTGTATTTTGCGCTTCACACTAATATTAATTATAGAAGTAAATAAAAAGTACAGAAAATAACGCATTAAAATTGTTATGCACTTCACATTAATTTAATTTTAGAAATTAATAAAAAGTACAGAAAAGTAAAGCAATTAAAATTGTGTTATGCACTTCACACTAATTTAATTTTAGAAATAATAAAAAGTACAGAAAATAACGCATTAAAATTGTGTTATGCACTTCACATTAATTTAATTTTAGAAATTATAAAAGTACAGAAAAGTACACATTAAAATTGTGTATGCACTTCACATTAATTTAATTTTAGAAATCATAAAATTACAGAAAAGTAAGCATTAAAATTGAATTATGAACTTAACAGAAAAGCACGCATTAAAATTATATTATGTTCTTCACACTAATATAATTATTGAAATTAAAAAAGTACAGAAAAACATTCATTAAGATTGCATTATGCATATCACACTAATAAATAATTATAGAACTAATAAAAAATATTTAGTAATATTTTATTTTGTACTTCAGAAAAGTCCGCAAAAAATTATATAATGTTATTTTAATATATAATAAAAGGTAAACAAAAAGGTACAATTAAGAATGCATTAAGCACTTCACACTAATAATAATTATAGAATAATAAAAAATACAGAAAAATACTCATTAAAATTGTATTATGCATTTCATGGTAATATAATTATGGAAATGAAAGAAAAAAAGTTCCCTTTCAACCACGCCTTATATAAAAGTTTTTCTTTCTTTCTTTCTTTTATTATAATAGGCTTAAGAAAGTTTTGTGAAATAAGTTACGGAGAAGAATTGAAATGAAAAAATGAAGTGAAAAATGGGGAAAAATTGTTAGGAAAGAATGGAATAATTTATCATTTGTTGAAAATAGAAAAAGAAAAGATGGCGTACGTAGAAAGGAAATAAAAGATGGTGTATATATTCCACTGAAGGAAATAATAATAATAATAATAATAATAATAATAATAATAATAATAATAATAATAATAATTATGTATTCTGTTTAAAATCTTTGAAGCCATTATCAGTTCTCATATCTAAGATCATCTGGAATCCCATTCCTTCTATATGATCAGAATGAATTTCGGCGATAGAGTTCTTCAAGAGACATTTTTCAATCTCACAAGTCCTTAGGGACTGCATGGAGTCTTGTGCATTGTCGATTGACACATCCAAGGCATTTGACAGGATATGCTACTTCGTCGCTGCTTTCTAAGCTCCCTTTTTTGGGGTGTTTCTTCCTTCTCTTTGCTTCTAGCTTTCTTTCTAATCGTTCCATTTCTGCTGTTGTTGATGAGTTGATTTCTCCTTCCTTCCCAATAAATAGTAGTGCTCCTTCAGGGTTCTGTTTTATCTACTATTCTATTCCAACTTTCCATTAATGATTCTCTCAACTTCTTACCTAACTCTCTTTATTTATGTGCCGATAACTCAATCCTTCATTCTTCTATTCATTTCAAATCTGTTCAGTCTTTTGCATATAGTTTGCCTCTCATCATAATCTTTACGATTCTATTCTTGTTGATCTTGATAGAGTTTCCCAGCTGGGTCTCCTCAAATACGTCTTCCAAAACCAAGCTAAATTTCTACAAATCATCCATCCTATCTAAGATATCTTTTACTTTCCCATCACATTCGATGTTTGTTCCGTCTTTCTTGTTGACAATATGAAAACCTTCGCCTTACCACGAACAAACAAATGTTTGGGAACCTCATTTCTGAATGGCTCTTAGGGTGGCCTTAAAGAAATTGGGTGCTCTGTTTAGATTTTTTCTTCTTCTCTGTTCCTCTAACTTTAGAAAAGTATCATTTGCCCTTGCACGGAGAAGTACTCTCACGTCTGGGATGGCTCAGATTCCGTCTTTAGGATAGAGCCGAATTAAAGATCCAAATGATTGTAAACAGCTCCGAACATTCTAATTCGCTTGATCCTTTTTCTCAGCAAAGCGACGTTGGTTCATTGTTTCTTTATAGGTTCTGCAGCGGCAAGTGCTTAAGGGAAGTGATCTAGACGTGTACCGCTACCTTTATGACGTCATTGTAGCACAAGTACATGAATTTATGATGACATTTGCCGTGGTGCTTTTTCTTCCTTTCAGTCTGTTATGCGATACTCTCTTCCATTTACTGTTTTTCCTGCCGAACTTCATATCTCTCACTTAATGTTCTACGATTAAATTATCTGCAAAATTATCGTTAGGTGGGGTAGTAAAGGCTTTTATTTTTCACAAATCTGTTAGTATTTCACACCCACTTCTTAAATGAAAGGTAGTTGTAATTGTAATATATATATATATATAATATATATATATATATATATATATATATATATATATATATATATATATATATATATATATATATATATATATATATATATATATATATATATATATATATATATATACAACTTCAAAAAAATAAAAAATTTTAATTTAGATTTTTCGAATAAAAAAAATAATTAAATTAAAATCATATCCAATAAATTTAATTAATTTAATAAATTTAATTTAAATTTCAAATTTATTTTTAAAAAAAAATATAAAATTTATGTACGAAAGCTGTTTAAACTTAAGGCTTTGATTTTGAATTTATACATTCATGAATACATACATACAAGCATACATTCCCTCATACACACATATTTACATATATGAATATATACAGGCATACATCTATACATAATTACATAATTCATACGTATACATACATGCAAACATACATACATACGTACATACATACATACATACATACATTCATACATACATGCATACATACATACATACATGCATACATACATACATACATACATACATACATACATACATACATACATACATACATACATACATACATACATACATACACAGGACTAAGTTCACGCTAAGAATTAATTTACATTCTTCAATGAGTATTTGTTTAAATTGGAGTATGTAAGGAAGGCGATTACAAGAATACATTCTCAGAACAAACAATGACTTCATTTGGAGAAGGAAAAGAACGATCAGGTGAATAGACAGACAGACAGACAGACAGACAGACAGACAGACAGAGAGGAGATAGAGAAAGAGAGAGAGGGAGAAAAAGAAAGAAAGAGAGAGAGAGAGAAAAAAAGAGAATGAATAAAAGGTAATAATCACAAAGACTAAAAAAAAAATAATGTAAATGTGAATTCAAGAATTAAAGATAGAGAGAGTAATAGAAAGAGAAGTAAAAAGTGAAAGTGAGAAAATGAAGAGGAGAAAAATGTATTAATTAAAATATAAAAAAGAGAAGAAAATAATCTAATAAAAAGTTAGAGAAATTCTAAAGGGGAAAATAATTAGAAAAAGAAATTTTTTTTCCAATTTTTTTTTTGCTTTCTTTTTTCTATTAAAGTTAATTTATCTATTTTTGAGATTTTTTTCTCTCTCTTAATAAGGAGTCGATTGAGTCTTTGAAAATATATTTGATTAAATTAAAATACTTTGGCTTTCACTTGCCAAGAGAGTAGAAAAAGAGAACTTTATCTATTCTTTTCCATCTCTTTCTCTCGATTTGTTTTCATACTTTCATTATCTAATTTTCAATCTATATTTCCCACTTTCTTTACAATATCCTTTATACTTCTCTATCTCAATTCCCTTTCTATCATTATTTTCTCGCATCTGTCTTTCTCCTTGACTTTTTCTATTTTTCTGTCTCTCATTCTCTTCCTTTATCTTTTCTTTCTCACCCAATTTTTATTTTTTGGCTTTCTAAGAATTAATTTTATTTGTGGTATTATCAAACAGATTTTCTAACATTTATTTTATGAAATCTGATCGTTTTATATAAACTGAGCTGCTTAGAAGAAGAAGAAGAAGAAGAAGAAGAAGAAGAAGAAGAAGAAGAAGAAGAAGAAGAAGAAGAAGAAGAAAGAAGAAGAAGAAGAAGAAAGAAGAAGAAGAAGAAGAAGAAGAAGAAGAAGAAGAAAGAAGAAAGAAGAAGAAGAAAGAAGAAGAAAAAAGAAGAAAGAAGAAGAAGAAGAAGAAGAAGAAGAAGAAGAAGAAGAAGAAGAAGAAGAAGAAGAAGAAGAAAAGAAGAAGAAAGAAGAAGAAAGAAGAAGAGAAGAAAGAAGAAGAAGAAGAAGAAGAAGAAGAAGAAGAAGAAGAAAAGAAGAAGAAAAAAGAAGAGAGAAGAAGAAAGAAGAAGAAAGAAGAAGAAGAAGAAGAAGAAGAAGAAAGAAGAAGAGAAGAAAGAAGAAAAGAAGAAGAAAAGAAGAAGAAGAGAAGAAGAAGAAGAAGAAGAAGAAGAAGAAGAAGAGAAGAAGAAGAAGAAGAAGAAGAAGAAGAAGAGAAAAGAAGAAGAAGAAGAAGAAGAAGAAGAAGAAGAAGAAGAAGAAGAAGAAGAAGAAGAAGAAGAAGAAGAAGAAGAAGAAGAAGAAGAAGAAGAAGAAGAAGAGAAGAAAAGAAGAAAGAAGAAAGAAGAAGAAGAAGAAGAAGAAAGAAGAAGAAGAAGAAGAAGAAGAAGAAGAAGAAGAAGAAGAAGAAGAAGAAGAAGAAGAAGAAGAAGAAGAAGAAGAAGAAGAAGAAGAAGAAGAAGAAGAAGAAGAAGAAGAAGAAGAAGAAGAAGAAGAAGAAGAAAAGAAGAAGAAGAAGAAGAAGAAGAAGAAGAAGAAGAAGAAGAAGAAGAAGAAGAAGAAGAAGAAGAAGAAGAAGAAGAAGAAGAAGAAGAAGAAGAAGAAGAAGAAGAAGAAGAAACTACAGAACTACAGAATTGACTAGCAAAGACTTTACAGTCCACTCAAGTCTAGTCTGTTAAATAATCAGTATTCGTCGAAGACACTATAAATACAGCTTCCGGATTTCTTAATAGTTATATTTAGCGTTACTTAAGTGGTTTTATCATTTCTTGTTCGCTAATAGTAAAGTACTAATAAAGTAAAAGTCTTGTTAACTATACGCTCATAGACCAATTTCCTTAAAAATGTATATCCAATTTCTTTTTGAATGATTTGATGTTGTTACTGTTCACTATTTGATAAGAAAGACTAATCCACTTTTCAATCACACCGTACGTTAAAAAAATTCTTTGCTATGTTTGTTTGAAATCGCTTGTGAGATAGCTTGTGTCCGTTGCTACGTTGCTATGTGTTAGGTCATTCAAGTCGTACCGAAAGTATTGCTTATAATCAACGTTGTCAAATTTATTTAGAAGTTTTAAATACTTCTATTAATTTTCCTCTCCATCTTCTTGTTTCTAGATAATGTATATCCAGTTCTCATAACCGTTGCACATATGATTTACCTTTCCATTCTGGTATTAATTTAGCTGCCCTTTTTTGAATACTTTCAATTTTATTTATATCCTTTTTGAGATATGGACTCTAATACTGTACCGCGCATTCCAGATGAGATCTAACTAACTATTTATAAATAGGAAGTATTATATTTTTAGATTTATATTCAAAATTTCTACCAATAAAACCTAAAGCTTTATTAGCCTTCTTAACAGAATCAGCACACTGATTTGCAAATTTTAAATCCTTACTGATTAAAACTACAAGATCCTTTTCCTCACAGACAAGAAGAAGAAGAAGATAAAAAAGAAGAAGAAGAAGAAGAGAAGAAGAAGAAGAAGAAGAAGAAGAAGAAGAAGAAGAAGAAGAAGAAGAAGAAGAAGAAGAAGAAGAAGAAGAAGAAGAAGAAGAAGAAGAAGAAGAAGAAAAAAGAAGAAGAAGAAGAAGAAGAAGAAGAAGAAGAAGAAGAAGAAGAAACAACAACAGCAACAACAATAACAACAACAACATAAATAATAACTATAAAAATAAAAATGAAGAAAGAGAAAATAGATAAAAAAAGTAAGAAAATAATTTAGACAACAAGGGGGAAAGTTTTAATAACTTCTTGTTATGTTCTTTTTCTAAATTAGTTGTTACTTTGCTCAGGCGAAGTTGACAACATATTTTATTTTTAAAATTGAAAACTTCACTCGACCAACTTCTCTGCCAAAGTCACGATATAAATAAAACTTATCAGAAAAGAAGAAGTAAAGAAGATATAAAATGCTTTCAACTTTCCAAAACTGAAATTGACAATAAACACACACACACACACACACACACAATATATATATATATATATATAATATATATATATATATATATATATATATATATATATATATATATATATATATATATATATATATATATATATATATATATATATATATATATATATATATATATATATATATATATATATATATATATATATATATATATATATATATATATATATATATATATATATATATATATATATATATATATATATATATATATATATATATATATATATATTATATAGTGTTATAATTAAGGCACTAAGTTAGGCCGCTGTACGAATGATCCGGCCTAAAATTTGTTCCGACATGAGATCGGATATCCTGTCGACCGAACCAGTGTTCTACATATCTTTTATCCTAACTTTGAAATTACTTGTTAATAAGTTAATATATTAACATAATTTTTAAGGATACATATTACTATAAGGACTCACTTAATGAAACTGTAAGTATAACCACTAAACTTCTTAAATTTAAAAAAAGCAAAACAAAAAAACAAAAATAACCTATAAATAAATAAATAAATAAATAAATAATAAATTTCATACCTTGTAAGAAAAGTCTTTTTTATATATGCTTTTAGTGTTTTCAGTGGGAGGATGTTTAATAAAATAGGCAATACAGCTCAAAAATATATATTATATACAGTAATTCTTTTCTTCTATTTTTTTTTCAGTAGTAGAATATTTAATAAAATAGGCAACATTTATGGCTCAAGAATATCTATTATATACGGTTATTTTTATATATTTCTAGTGTCTTAATACAAGGAAGATGTTTAATAAAATAGGCAACATTTACAGCTCAAAAATATATATTATATACAGTTATTTTTTATCTCCTTCTAGTGTTTAATACAATAGGCGACATTTACAGCTCAAAAATTTGTAGATTTTCACCTGAAGATGCTAAAATTATACTTTAGCTCTATAATATGAAAATCACACTCTTTGAAAATAAAATATTAAATATATTAAATATATTAAATATTAAATATATTAAATTATTTATCTATTTCACCAGAATTAAATTATCTAAAATCATAAAATTAATAATTAAATTATAAATAACTGTAATTACCATTGAATAATAATTTTAAAATTATTTATTTTACTAAGCACTTGAAATTTAAACTTTTATTAATCTCTTTATGCTGAACTCTAAAGATTGCCGAAATTTGAGATTTATTCTAAACTTTTTCATTTTTTATTCACCCGATTTTGTTTTTTGTTTTTTTTTTTGTTTTTTTTAAAATTTTGGATTAGATGTAACTGGACACGTTACAAAATTTGTATTCCGACATTTGGTCTAAATTTGAATGACTAATTTTGAGTTTTCTTATAGCAAAAACGGATAAAATAATCTTGTGTATCTAGATATATCTTAATTAAATGATATTTTTTGTTAGTAGCACAAAGATGTGCCCGGAAGTAAAAGGTTGGGACATTAAAAAAAGTGCCCTAATTAAAAGGTTTGTAAATATTTTTAATTCTATCTATTAATATATTTCATAAAAAAATTTAAAATTTATAATTTTTTAAATTTGACAAAAATTTTGAAAATTTTAAAAAATTTCAAAATTGAAAAAAAATTTGAAAAATTTTAAAATTTAAAAATTTTCGGTATTAAAAAATTTTTGACACTGCAAGATGACGTCAAAAAAATCAACGCAGAGAAACTTGGGTACTTTGAATATTTTACAAAGATGTCATAATTATACCCAAGACTTTTATTAAGTACACATCTAAATGGGTGTAGATATTTCTTGGTACTAATTCCCTCAAAATCAGCCATTCAAATTGAATCCATATGGCAAATGACTAAGCACACAGAATAATTATCTAAATCGAAGTTTTGCATCCCACCAGAATTTATAAAAATAGAGTGAATAGTAAAAAAAAAAAAAAAAAAAAAAAAAAAATGAAAATTAATTCAAATTTCTTAGGTATTACAGGTTTGAAATATTTTTCCATAAATATTTGTTCATCTTAATAATTACAATCCTCATACATAGTAATTACATAAAGCTTAAAAGAAAGAATATTTTACATAATTCTATAAAAAGCATTAACGGATGCAAATTTCTAAAGAATAAAAAAAAAAAATTCAATATTAAAAATTAAAAATTAATATTATTTGTTATTATTATCGCCAATGTTATTTTCCTAACAAATATTATTATTATAATAAAGAAAAATTACACAATTATCATTCTCCCTATATATATATGTATATCATTATTTTCTAGTAAAAGAGGTAAATGCATATATACATAATACATAATACATAATAAATAAATGGAAATTATATTTAAGATAATTCATAGATTTGAAGCAAAAATATTAATATTTTTTCTTTAGGAAAAATGTTCAATTCTTAAAAGAAATATCAGACCTTAAAATAGATCAAGCAGAGACGGAGTTTTTGAAAAGAATGTACCTGGATATTACTACAGTACTTTATTATTATTATTATAATTATTATTATTATTATTATTTTTATTATTATTATTATTATTATTATTATTATTATTATTATTATTATTTATTATTAATTATTAGTAGTATTAGTATTATTATTATTATTATTATTGTTAAATTAAAAAAAAAGAGAGAGAAAGAGAAAGAGAAAAAGAAAAAAGAGAAAAAGAAAAGAAAGAAAAGAGAGAGAAGAGAGAGAAAGAGAGAGAGAAAGAGAGAGAGAGAGAGAGAGAGAGAGAGAGAGAGAGAGAGAGAGAGAGAGAGAGAGAGAGAGAAAAAGAGAGAGAGAGAGACAGAGAGAGAGAGAGAGAGAAAGAGAGAGAGAGAAAGAGAGAGAGAGAGAGAGAGAGAGAGAGAGAGAGAGAAAATGCAATGTTTTGTTGTGGAGGCAATTTGTGTAAAACGGCAATAAGAGTTTAAAATGCATTAACTCTTTAAAGAAACTCTTTTGTCGCCGACTTGAAAAATGAGCAACAAACATATAACGAAAACATCTTTAGTCATTGCAAGGGCAACAATTTTAGCAACAATAATAGTGGGTACAACAGCAACAACAACAACAACAACAACAACAACAACAACAACAACAACAACAACAACAACAACAACAACAACAACAACAACAACAACAACAACAACAACAACAACAACAATAAAATAATAATAATGATAATAATAATAATAATAATAATAATAATAATAATATTTATCTATCAAAAACCCCAGACTTACTATTAATACCATTCAAAGGGAACAACATCTTCATGAATTAGCATTTGCTCAAAGTACAATAAAAAAACTTGTGAATGCTGATCGCCTAGCAAGAAAAGCACTTAGTAAACAACTAATTACTATTCCAGTGAAAATCGAACGAATGTAACACTAGAGGTGAATTGAGGAGCTATCAAAAAAAAAGAAAGAGGTTTTTTACAGATAAATCGCATTTTGATTATTAGTCACAAAAGCTATATATTTTTCTTTTAGTACTTTATCATTAGTCACAAAAGCTATGCATTATTCTTTCAGTACTTTACTATTAGTCAAAGATATCGGTACACGAGAACACTCATCAAACCTATTCGTAATTGCCCTATTGAACAACACGTTAAACACCCCTAAAAGGTAAGTTTTAAGTGGTTTCTTTTGCTTTATTGGGACTAAAAAGCTTATACCTATTACTGGTATGATGAATTCACTATATATGTTGATTTAATTAGCACACAAGTGACTCCTGATCTCATCAAGTGACAAAGCAATATTTCAGCAACATCTCACACTGTGTCATACATAAAAAAAAATTCGATATCTTTACAATAACGAATAGTTTTGTGTGCTCGAGTGACCTTGAAACTGACCGGATTTTAAACCAAATATAAAATCTTTGTAAAAGAAACTTCTCCGAAAGTATAACTGAAAAAGAAAAACAAACCTCATCAATGCAGTAACTCATGGATGATATAATAGCAAAGAAATTAATATTGTGTTCGCAAATCTCATTGATTCAATGCCTCAGGGAGGGAAAAAGAGTTCTTAAAGCTGAAGGAGTCTATATAAAGTACAGAAAGAGAATATATGGCTTTTGTGACTAATAATAAAGTACTGAAAGAAAAATATATATAGCTTTTGTGACTAATAAAGTACTGAAAGAAAAATATATAGCTTTTGTGACTAATAATAAAGTACTGAAAGAAAAATATATATGCTTTTGTGACTAATAATAAAGTACTGAAAGAAAAATATATATCTTTTGTGACTAATAATAAAGTACTGAAAGAAAAATATATACCTTTTGTGACTAATAAAGTACTGAAAGAAAAATATATATCTTTTGTGACTAATAATAAAGTACTGAAAGAAATATATAGCTTTGTGACTAATGATAAGTGCTGAAGGAAAAATATATTTAACTTTTGTGACTAATGATAAAGTACTGAAGAAAAAATATATGGTTTTTGTGACTAATAAAGTACTGAAAGAAAAATATATAGCTTTTGTGACTAATAATAAAGTAAGGAAAAAATATATATAGCTTTTATGACTAATAATAAAGTACTGAAGAAAAATGCATAGCTTTTGTGACTAATAAAATAATGGACGAAAAATATAGACTTATGAGACCAGACAGTAATAGGCAGATAAAAAGCAATCTTTATTTAACTGTGTTTCAATAATTTTAACACAGTGTGTTTGAATCATTTTTGCAATGTTATAAATGGAAGAGTGATTAATTTTTATTTTATTTTTATTTCTTTTTTTTTATTTTTTTATTTTTTTATTTTTTTATTTTTTTTTTTATTTTTTTTTTTTTGTACGCTGGAAGGCATAAAATAAATGAGAATAAAAATTTCAATGTTTTGATAATTAATATTTTGCCAAAATAACAAAATAATAAAATAAATAAATAAAAATAATAATAATAATAATAATAATAATAATAATAATAATAATAATAATAATAATAATAATAATAATAATAATAATAATAATAATAATAATAATAATAATAATAATAATAATATAAACGAAAACAGCAATAGCTACAAAAACATCAGAAGCATCAACAACAATAACAGCCTCAACAACATTCACAAAGAATAGGCAACAACAACAACAACAGCATCATTGATATCAACAGAAACAAAAACATCTGAATCGAAAATAATAACAACCAATCCACATCAACACTAACAACAACAACTAAAATAACAACCGAAAAAACAATAACAGCTACAGCATCAACAACAACCAAAATAACCAAAGTACCAATAACAACAAAAACAGCTACAGCATCAACAAACATCCAAAATAACAACAGCACCAACAACAACAACAACAACAACAAAAATAACTATAGCGACAACAGCACCCCCACCAACAGCAACAACAACAATAAAAAAACAGCTACAGCATCAACAACAACCAAAATAATAATAGCACTAACAACAGCAACTAAAATAACAACAGTATCAACAAAAATAACTATAGCATCATCAGCACCAACAACAACAAGAACAACAACAGCAAAAAAACAGCTACACCATCAACAACAACCAAATAACAATAGCAACAACAAAAACAACAACAACAACAACAACAGCAGCAGCATAGCAACAGCAGCAGCACCAACAACAAAACAACAGTAACAATAACAAAAACAGTTACAGCATCTCAACAACCAAAATAACCATAGCACCCAACAACAACAACAGCATCAACAAAAATAACTATAGCAACAGAAACAGCAACAACACCACAACAACAAAAATAATTAAAGCAACAGCAGCACCACCAACAACAACAATGTAATAACAGCAGCAACAGCATACATAAAGAAGAGGCAACAACAACAAGAGCATCATTAATATCAACAGAAACAAAAACATCTGAATCGAAAACAATAACAACCAATCCACAACAACACAACAACAACAACTAAAATAACAACCGAAACAACAAACACAGCTACAGCTTCAACAACAACAAAAGCAACAACCAAAATAATCGTAGTACCAACAACAACTAAAATAACAACAGCAAAAACAGATTCAGCATTAACAAACATCCAAAATAACCATAGAACCAACAACAACAGCAACTTAAAGCAACAACAGAAATAACTATAACGGCAACAGCACCACCACCATCACCAACAACAACAACAACAACAAAACAACAACAACAACAACAACAAAAAAAAAAAACAAAAAAAAAAAAAAAAAAAAAAAAAAAAAAAAAAAAAAAAAAAAAAAAAAAAAAAACAACAACAACAACAACAACAACAAAACAGCAACAATAACAATAACAAAAAACAGCTACAGCATCAACAACGACCAAAATAACCATAGCACCAACAACAACAACTAAAATAACAACAGCATCAACAAAAATAACTATAGCATCATCAGCACCAACAACAACAACAAGCATCAATAGCAACCAAAATAACAATAGCACCAACAACAACAACAACTAAAATAACAGCAACTAAAACAACAACACCATCAACAATAATAACTGTAGCAACAGCAGCACCAACAACAAAAATAAGCATAGCAACAGCAGCACCATCATCATCATCAACAACAACAACAGGGGCAACAAAAAAAGCTACAGTGTCAACAACAACAAAACTAACCATAGCAACAGCAGCACCATCATTATCAAAAGCAACAGCAACAACTACAGCTGCAGCATCAACAACAACAACAAAAATAACTATCGAAATACCAACAACAACAACAACAAAAACAAAAATAACTATCGAAATACCAACAACAACAACAACAAATTTTTGAAGAGCAAGAAAATGAGCGAGAATGAATGGGAGGGAGAGGATCCTAATTTCCCTGGAGACAATTTCTCTCTTTCCTTTGCTAAAAAGAAAGAGAGATCTTGTAAAGGAAAAACCTTCTCTATTACGGCTCTCATAAACTCACGCACACACACGCATACACATACACACCTACACACTCACACATGCACGAGCAAACACACACACACACACACACACACACACACACATATATATATATATATATATATATATATATATATATATATATATATATATATATATATATATATATATATATATATATATATATATATATATATATATATATATATATCTTACTTCAGAGGTCAGTGATTGATTATCCACAATGTCTACGCAAGAACTAACTTGAAGAGATTGAAATCGAAAATGAGAATTTGACATGGGATTCGGAATCCGAATTTTCGTGGCCGTCCTTCTCACGCTCATTTCTCTCTCGGTCTTGAGTCTTCACATCGCCCTTTGCTTTCACTACCCTTCGGCTTTATTTGCTGTTACACTTCTTCTTAATCCGTCGCTATGGTAAGGATTTTTGGGATTTCGAGGGATTTTATGGGGCTTGAGAGAGTTTAGGGTGAGAGTTTCAGTAATTTCGGAAATTTTAAGATATTTTAGGGGTTTTAA
>SEYY01004349.1:42500-47500 GCA_009176605.1 Armadillidium nasatum
ATTCCCTGAGGAGCAACACTATTTATGGATTTAAAGGAAGAAAGGTGTCCGTCTACAACAGCTGCTATAGAATGACCAGAAAGGAGTTTAGAGAGAAGGTCTCAGAGAGCAGGATAGATTCCGAAAGAGGAAAGTTTGGAAATTAAAGCTTTATGCCAAACACTACCGTCACAGCGAAAGATTCACCGAAATCCAGAAAGAAGACGAGAAGACAGAATTTTGGTGTTTACAAGTTTTCCAGTTAAGCATAGATTCGTTGAGAGAGGCCTTAAGCAGTGAAAACTGTTATATGCTTTTCTTGATTCATTGTGAGTTAAGCTGAATTTTGAGTTTGACAACAATATCATCTTTCAACTCGTCCGATCAAGATATTCTAGCCACCAATGGGGGTTCTTTAGAATCCAATAGGCGAACCTCTGTGAATGAACCAAATAGAGAATGTATATGAGTAGTGTATGAAGTTTGAGATTAATGGATAAACTGTAATAAACTTCAGAGTGTCTCTTAAAATCTAATTTTTTTCACTTAGTTACTCGAGTTGTTCCTTTAAATTTGTATAACAACTTCGAATAGTTCGAAGGTATATACGAAATCGAAAAAAAAATTAATAACTTAGTCTCTCTCGTAGTGAGTATAAAAGATAAAATAAAAATTTCAATATTATAGTGAAAATATCCTCTAGTTACAAAATAATTTACTATAATAGTAATTCACGTTTCGTATTAGTGAACATCTGTTACTCCCCCTAATTGGTAATTGAGATAGTGTACAAGTAATTCAAGTTTTAAAGTTAGAAGAAAATTATTTTCCTTATCACTTATCTTAAGAAAATTATTTTCCTTATCACTTATCTCCTTCCATGCAAACTAAGACATTTCACACTTCATTCACGTTTTATAATTTAGTGAACCTATTAAAGGAGTCTTTATTTGGTCGAAATTTAACAAAATTACTCCCAGAGTCTTTTATTGCAAGATAAAAAGGAAAATCTCATTATTAGATACGTGTTGAGCATCGTCAAATTCCCAATGGAGGATGACACGGTTTTAAATGCATCTTTCGTAACAACTTCTCTTGTCTTGAATATATTAATGAAACACTCGACCAATATCCCTACCAGCAAAGACACAAACAAGCATACGCACTAACTCACACCCACACCCACACCCATACCCACACCCACACCAACCCACATTTATCCACATCCACACCCACACCCACACTCATACCCACTCTCACACCCACACCCACACCCACATTCACCATAAAAACATCCAAACACACACACACACACATACATATATATATATATATATATATATATATATATATATATATATATATATATATATATATATATATATATATATATATATATATATATATATATATATATATATATATATATATATATATATATATATATATATATATATATATATATATATATATATATATATATATATATATATATATATATATATATATATATATATATATATATATATATATATATATATATATATATATATATATATATATATATATATATATATATATATATATATATATATTATATATATATGACGCGAGAATATTTGTTATTAGAAATGGAGGATTTAGCGAAATGAAAGAGGAAGATTTTATCATTGTCAGAGATGGACGGTTCATAAATAGAGAACATTTTTGAATACAAGTTTTCAAAATATTGTAGCATAAATGTAGGAGTTCTCTTTTATTATATATATGTATATATATATATATATATATATATATATATATATATATATATATATATATATATATATATATATATATATATATATATATATATATATATATATATATATATCACTTATCTTTCTATCTATATATTTTTCTAAATGTCTATTTATCTATCTATTTATCTGTTTCACTCTCTCTCTCTCTCTCTCTCTCTCTCTCTCTCTCTCTCTCTCTCTCTCTCTCTCTCTCTCTCTCTCTCTCTCTCTCTCTCTCTCTCTCTCTCTCTCTCTTCTCTTCTCACTTTTTCTATTTTCCTCAAACTCTTCCTTCCATTTCAGAATAAAAAGAAAAATACCAAAATATATTATATATATATATATTAGAGGTGGACCGGATATCCGCATCCGCATCCGCCTCCGCGGATAGTAAAAAATTATAAGTAAATTATGAGTTCAGCTGAATCATGTTTGTCAGATGTGATACCACTTGTTTCAACATTGAAAGTTGTGTTAACAAATGTTATTAAGTCTAAGGGAGTTTCAAGGATGACTGAAACATTAATGAAGGAGATGAACGACAGATTTGAAAACCTGGAAAATGATGATGCTTATACAATTGCAATTGCAACCTTTTTAGATCCTAGGTACAAAACAAAATTTTTAAACCACTTGTTTCTCAGAATGTTAAAATCAAATTAGGATGCTTATGCGATGAGATGATAGAAACAGCTAAAATAACGCCTTTCAAGAAAAAGCAAAAGCTCTCAGATACAAAAGAAACAAAATCTGTTAGCTTAAGCATTGCTAAATCAATGAAAGATCTTCTAGCTTCCAGCAGCGATGAAGAATCACAGTCAGAAGTGTCAAAGGATACAATATCGATTATTGAAAATTATCTGAAACTCAACTCCCACGTTTGGAGGCAGATAAAGACCAACTGGTTTGGTGGAGAGATAATTGCAAAAGTTTCCATTTTCTTGCTGAGCTGGTAAGGACTTATTTAGCATGTCCTTCAACTAGTGTTGCTAGTGAGCGTCTTTTCAGTTGTGCAGGCCTCATTTACGACGAAAAGCGAACCAAACTTTCACCTGAAAGAGCCCAAAAGCTTTTACTTCTAAAACATAACTTATGAATTATTAGCTTCAAATGGAAAATGTGAAACTGTGAAGTGTGAAGGTAATACTGAATTACTGGCTCTATATATATATATATATATATATATATATATATATATATATATATATATATATATATATATATATATATATATATATATATATATATATATATATATATATATATATATATATATATATATATATATATATATATATATATATATTAAGTAGTATACTACGCACTTTCGGGGGTGCCAGATTTCGAAAATCTGGCAACCTAAGCCAGAACGGGATTTTGATTTGCAAAGCAAATCATTCCGCTCAAATTGACCTCACGCTCTTTCCTGATACCATTTTGGGGGTTCAACCCATT
Source organism: Armadillidium nasatum (assembly GCA_009176605.1). NCBI lineage: Eukaryota > Metazoa > Arthropoda > Malacostraca > Isopoda > Armadillidiidae > Armadillidium > Armadillidium nasatum. The sequence goes on from SEYY01004349.1 coordinate 45,716, forward strand.
GAAATTGGCATCAAGTCTGGGGAAGGGGCCCCTGCGGGGGCCCCGTGAACCCCCCAAAAATGGTAACAGGAAGTTGCCTGAGTTTGCAAAATCGCTGCGTTCACCTCACTTCTTTTCCTGACCATTTTCTTTGTGGTTCAGTCCTGCTGAATTTGTCTCGAATCTTGGGGGTCCGGGGGTCCGTGGGCCCGTGGGTCCGTGAACCGACAAAGAAAATGTCAGGAAGGTCCCTGAGAATGCAGGATTGCACGCAAATGCAGAAAAGACCGTAAGGGACAGGTTGCCAGATTTTCGAAATCTGGCATCCCCCGAAAGTGAGTAGTATACTACTTATATATAACCTTTTTCAAAATGGGTTAAGGTTGGGGAAAGTGGTTGGTGGGGTGTTCAAGAGTTAGGTCCCCGTCCCACACCCTGGTAACATAGATTCTGGATATTATATTTAAAATTCCAAAATCTATAGCAAAACTTTAAAAAAATAAAACTATCCGCATCCGCATCCGCATTTGCGGATATCCGCAATTGAATATCCGCAACCGCATCCGCATCCGCGGATAGTAAAAAATTACTATCCGGTCCACCTCTAATATATATATATATATATATATATATATATATATATATATATATATATATATATATATACTATATATATATATATATATATATATATATATATATATATATATATATATATATATATATATATATATATATATATATATATATATATATATATATATATATATATATATATATATATATATATATATATATATATATATATATATATATATATATATATATATATATATATATATATATATATATATATATATATATATATATATATATATATATATATATATATATATATATATATATATATATATATATATATATATATATATATATATATATATATATATATATATATATATATATATATATATATATATATATATATATATATATATATATATATATATATATATATATATATACGTCTTTCCCCCAGGAAGGACTTTCATCCTGTCAGTGGGATCTTTCGAGGAAGATCCTTGGGTTTCACGGGCCCACGGCGGATACCGCTGGCTGGGCCAGGCCTATCGCGGATGCCGGAGATTATTCCCATCAGTGGCAAGAGCACTCCACTGATGTACTCGTTTATATATATATATATATATATATATATATATATATATATATATATATATATATATATATATATATATATATATATATATATATATATATATATATATATATATGTATGTATATATATATATATATATATATATATATATATATATATATATATATATATATATATATATATATATATATATATATATATATATATATATATATATATATATATAAAATTTTCTATATTTATTTATTTATTTACATATTCATTTTTATTTAGTTATTTATTTACTTAGTCACTCTTTCTTTCAAATGTACAGAAAATTTTAAATATATTCAGTATTCCATGAATACAAAGCTCTCTTTCATTTATTCAAAGTATACATGAATACACGGACATGTAATGTATTCTTCCAATATTGTTACAGTTTTGATTTTAAACAACTTTTAAAAAATTGGATTTTATGCAAAAAAAAAAAAAAAAAAATAAAAAAATCTTCCCATTCGAATATAAAGAAGTATTCAAACGAAAAATATTCAACTTTAAAACTATTGAATAATATTTCATAACGTAGTCAATTTTGAATATATATATATATATATATATATATATATATATATATATATATATATATA
>SEYY01004350.1:0-5000 GCA_009176605.1 Armadillidium nasatum
TATTTTTTATCATTATATATATATATTTTTTTATATGATTGTTGAATGAAAGGCATGAGTGGTGAGTGTCCAGGCGGTTTCAGGGAATCTATCTTTTCACCTCCTGTTTCTCTAGTTTTAATAACCTTCTATTCTGTCTTTTTTTGTTTTAGTCGTCTGGCATTCCCCACTCTGTGTGAAAGGGAGTGATTGTGGTTTTGTATGTAAATGGTTTATTATGATTTTTTTTTTTTTTAGGTTAATGATTGAAATTTTGTTTTGTTTGAGTAGATTGAAGAAGTGAAGAAGTATTGAGTGAGACACAGGATTTTCTGGTAAAAAGGTACTAATTTTTATAACCTTATTATTATCCTTGTTATTATTTGTTATATGATTATGATGATGGTTATTATTTTATTATTATTATTATTATTATTGAAATTATTAAAATGAAGTGTATTATTATTATTATTATTATTATTATTATTATTATTATTATTATTATTATTATTATTATTGAAATTATTAAAATGAAGTGTATTATTTATTATTATTATTATTATTATTATTATTATTATTATTATTAATATTATCATTATTATTAGATGTTAAGAAAGAGGGTTTTTCTTTCTTTCCAGCTCAGCTGCACTGTGGGTTGGAAAGAGAAGAAAAACTGAACGGAACTCCGTTCAGTTTTTTTCTGTGACTGGATTTTTTTTGTGACTGAAGTTTTTTTTTTGCTTTCAACAATCATTTTTTTGCTTTTTGCTTTTTGCTTGATTTGCTTCCTATGCTTTGATTTCCGTGAAGGCCAACAGTGAATGACTTTATAATATCCGGTTACGGTATGATCTATTAAAAACAGATAAGCCTGTTTACTGTGAAATTTGCATGGTTTGCATTTGAAGGCTATCAATTTTTTTTGTATACCTACAGAAGAAAAAAAAACATTAATTCAAACAAAGCCACCTTATTTATCTTAGGATTGAGCCAACATTCTGATTGGTTGTGGTCCAGTGCAGAGGAAGATTATTTTTACGCGTACATTGAAAGAGGCCTGTGTAAAGGGGGGTAAAAATAAATTGGGAAATTGGGAGGGGAAATTACCGTACGGTAATTGTGAAATAAAAAACGTTGTTTTTTTTATTATTTTCATTGTTTTTGTGATATTTTATATTATTATTATTATTATTATTTTATTATTTTTATTTTTATATTTTTTTTTTTTTTTTTTTTTTTTTTTTTTTTTTTATGTATTAATATTATTTTATTTTTGTTAATTTATATTTATATTGCATCTTATATTATCGGTCCGATTATTATTGTTATATTTCTACATTTATTTTTTATATAATAAATTATTGTGTTTTGTTTTTTTTGTCCTTCACTGTCCTTGATAGAGAGCCTTAAATAGTTATTTTTTTTGTAACTGCCACAACCTTGATCTCGCTCATCCAACCTCCTTTCGGTCTCCCCCTACCTCTCATACCCATCATTTCGGAAACGAATACCTTTTTTGCCAATCTCTCTCCACTCATCCTACAAGCATGTCCAAACCACTTATGCATGGTTTGTTCAGCTCTGCCAATCAGACTCCTTCTTCAACTACATATCTCTCTTATTCTAACATTCCTCACTCTCTCCCTTCTACTTATGCCACACACTATTTTCAGACCCTTCATTTAGAAAATCTCAACCTTTTTTTCTTTTTCTCGTATTCAACCTCCAAAGCTCGCTACCATACATAACTACCGGTACACAGCAACCCTCGAACATTTTCAACTTCACCTCTCTGAACAACCTTCCTCTGTTCCATATATCCCTCAAACCCCCTAGCACTTTCTTCCATTTCTTTTATTCTATGCCCTACTTCATCGTGCACACTACCATCTCCTCGCAAAAAATTCACCTCAGGTATTTAAATGAGTTAAACCACTCCAATCTCTCCCTCCCTACTTTAATCTGCAATTCATCACCCCTACCTATACCCATTCCCCTCCCTTTCCCATTTTTCATTCATAATATATATATATATATATATATATATATATATATATATATATATATATATATATATATATATATATATATATATATATATATATATATATATATATATATATATATATATATATATATATATATATATATACTTACCTGGAGGATAATGTGAAGGTTTTTTAATAATATTCCAAAGAACAATAAACAGCAAAATGTTTAGAACAATTTCAGTCCACATATTTACCTATGTTTACTTATATATATATATATATATATATATATATATATATATATATATATATATATATATATATATATATATATATATATATATATATATATATATATATATATATATATATATATGTGTGTGCGTGCGTGTGTGTGTGTGTCTGTCTGTGTATTATAAATTGGTTAAAATACATCAACCTGGCACTATATCTGTAACTATACTTCTACTGGTAATAGTAGTTGTAGTTTATGGACACAATGACAGGTTTTCAACCAGTGAATAATTTCCTTCTGAGTTGAACTTCCAGAATTCTTCGCGTATCTAACTATTATTAAATAATATATATATATATATATATATATATATATATATATATATATATATATATATATATATATATATATATATATATATATATATATATATATATATATATATATATATATATATATATATATATATATATATATATATATATATATATATATATATATATATATATATATATATATATATATATATATATATATATATATATATATATATATATATATATATATATATATATATATATATATATATGACTCATATTTTAGTGTCTATGTTCCCACAACCTTCCCCCTTCTTCACATGCACCCTAAGTTTTCAATCGCTTACATATACATTATCTATTAGAATAATTTAAAATGGCGAAACATAAAACTGCCTCGGAATAGCTTTGGGGGCAGCTTCCAAATATTATCCCTCATCCACCCCTTCCTTTATCTCCACTTGGGAGTTGGTGGCCTCCGGTGATTTGGCGCCACCAAAACCTTGTTGTCGACTTGACCTAGTGCACGGTCTTCTTTTTTCATTAATTTCTGCAACATTCGCGGTCTCTTGCCTAATTTCCACTTTGTAAAACACCACCTCTCTTCTTCTAGACCTCATCTCTTGTTCTTAACTGAAACTCAAGTGTCTGAGTGCTCTGACAGCAAACGTTACTCTTTTTCTCCTACTCTCTCTATCCTCAATTTTCAGTCAAAGATGGATGTTGCGCATATGTGCGCATCAATGTTGTTTGTTCTCGTGTCTCTAATTTCGAGTCTTCTGAATTATCTACTTTATGGCTTAAACTTTCTTGCAACTCTGCAACTAAATTCATTTGTTCTGTCTACTAATCACCTAACTCTACAGACATTCGAAAATTCTTCAACTATCTTAACTGCAAAATAGAAAACTTCCTTTCTTCTCCTTTCTCCGAAATCATCATTTTGGGTGTTTTCAATGTTCACCACTGCCAATGGCTTTCAGCTAGTTCTCATGATCCTGTTGATGAACCCGAATACCAATTTTCTATCCAGAACAACCTTGAGCAGTTGGTACATCTCCCTACCCGTACCCATGACCGCCTTGGTGATGAACCCAACATACTTGATCTTTTCCTAACTTTCCTCCTCTGAGTCTATCCGATCACCTTCTTATCTCTGAATCTTGTCCTGACTCTTCAAGTCTTCCGCAAGAACGTCCACCCCGCCTTCTGCGAGGAGACCTATTCTGGCATCCTTGGAGTGTGCAAAGCACATAACAGAGGTGAATCTCTCTGGCATGGAGGTGTACATTCCATATTCTTTCCCATCTACCAAACCTAATAAACCTTGATTTAATTCTGCTTGTTCTCGTGCTATTCCCCGCAGAGATACTGCCTTCAGGGATTACCGTCGACTTCAAACCCAAGAAACTCATGCAACTTATGTTTCATCAAGGAATCGTGCAAAATTTATTCTCCGTAACACCAAAAATTCCTTTCTCCGTCGTAAATGCAATAATCTTTCTGGTTCTTCTTCCTTAAGCCCTTTCTGGCATTTTGCAAAAAAAAGGCAACTCTAACTTTGCTTCTTCCTCTTTCCCTCCTTTAGTATCTTTTAACTGTTTAACTGCCGTTTTGTCTTCCTCTAAAGCTGAACTCTTCTCTCAAACTTTTGACTCTAATTCAACCTTAGACAATTCCAGAGCTTTTCCTACTCCTTTAACCCCCTCCAACTCATTTGTGCCTAAAATTTTAATTTCTTCTAAAGACGTCATTTCTGCTCTTTCTGAGCTTAACATTAAGAAGGAGTATGGTCCTGATGGTATCCTTTCTGTGGTTCTCAAAACTTGTGCTTCCGAGCTTGCACCCTGCCTCGGTAAACTATTTCGTTTTTGTCTTTCTACTCCATCCTTCCCTTCTTGATGGAAACATGTTTTCATTCAGCCTGTGCCGAAGAAGGGGGAACACTTCTCAACCCTCTAACTACAATCCCATTTCTTTAACCTCCGTTCTTTCTAAAGTTTTCGAATCTATCCTTAACAGGAAGATTTGGAAACATCTCAATTCTTCAAATCTTATCTCATATCGCCAGTGTTACTTTCATAAGAAACGCTCTACTGGTGATCTTTCCTTTCTGTCTGACTCTTGGTCTTCCGCTCTTCGGCATTTCGGTGAATCTTTTGCTGTTGCTCTGGATATTTCGAAAGTTTTCGATAGAGTCTGGCACAAAGCTTTGATTTCTAAACTTCCCTCTTTCAGTATCTATCCTTCTCGTTGTGGCCTTTTCTCTGATTTCCTTTCTGGTCGTTCTACAGCAGCTGTTATAGACGGTCAGCGTTCATTCTTTAAATCTTTGGGTTCGAAAATTTGTCCTTAAATAAAAAAAAAAGTAACGTCCACTTTTATAAATCATTGATTTCACTAATTTGCAACTATAATAAATAGGCAACTACTAGGTTTGAAGCTTTGTTTTTAAACCATCAGATTTGTTTTTTGTTT
>SEYY01004350.1:7500-42500 GCA_009176605.1 Armadillidium nasatum
CGGCATTTCTTTTAAAGCTGTCCACTTTTGTTGCGTTACGTACATACATTTCTGGACCTCCAACTCTTCCAACTTGCTTTTCAACTCTGTAAATTTTCCACTCCACAAAGCTTTACTTTTTAAATCGATCAATTGCATTTCTAGAGATCCAGTATCAACTCCAAATGCTCAATATGTCTTTCGTTACTATTTGTGTTGAGAGGATTTACTATGAATGCTAGAGTGATTTTGTTGGTTTTTGAATTGCTCAAATCTGTCAGCAAATTCATCTTTCATTTTTTTATAACTGTGCTGAAGTAATTCGTGTCAACAGTTGCACTGATGTTATCGCGATATTTCTTTAGAAATTGAAAATGAAGTAATTTACCGCTCTCATTATCTTCTGCAAAAAGAATTAATTTTTCTTCAAAACAAACAAATTCTTCTACCAAAACATAGGCTGGGTTTCCCTTTCCTTGCAGTTTTAGATTCAGCTCATTTAATTTTGCTGTGATATCCACCTTAAAGTAAAATTTTTGCAACCATTTGTCGTTCTCTAATTCAGGGTGATTAATGCTTTTTTCATCTAGGAATGTATTTATTTCATTCAAGCACAAAGCAAATATATATATATATATATATATATATATATATATATATATATATATATATATATATATATATATATATATATATATATATATATATATATATATATATATATATATATATATATATATATATATATATATATATATATATATATATATATATATATATATATATATATATATATATTAGTGATGGCATCCGCATCCGCATCCGCATCCGCATTTTCGAAAATTCAACATCCGCATCCACATCCGCATCCGCATCCGCACTTTCGGAAATTCAACATCCGCATCCGCATCCGCACTTTCAAAAATTCAACATCCGCATCCGCATCCGCATCCGCACTTCTCCAAAATTCGACATCCGCATCCGCATCCGCATCCGCAAATTAGAAAATATGACATCCGATCCATCACTAATATATATATATATATATATATATATATATATATATATATATATATATATATATATATATATATATATATATATATATATATATATATATATATATATATATATATATATATATATATATATATATATATATATATATATATATATATATATATATATATATATATATATATATATATATATATATATATATATATATATATATATATATATATATATATATATATATATATATATATATATATATATATATATATATATATATATATATATATATATATATATATATATATATATATATATATATATATATATATATATATATATATATATGCGAATTGTAGATCAAGAGTGAGGGTGAAGAGAGAACTATCGGATTGGTTTAGCATAGGAGTGGGATTGAGACAGGGGTTTGTAATATCTCCATGTTATTTAATCTATTGATGAATGGTTTACTTAGAAAAATGAAGAGAGAAGGGAAGAGTTTTACGTTGAGAAATATGGAGGGTGAATGTGAAGTGAATGTTTTACTTTTTGCAGATGATGCGGCATGTGTTGGTGGCAGAATCTGGAGAAAAGATGAGAATACTTGTGAGAGAGTTTGATGGGAAATGTGCAAACATGAGATTGAAAGTCAATCCAGTGAAGAATAAAGTTATGAGGATTGGAGGTGGGGATGAGGAAATGTGGAGGGAGGAATTGGTTTGTAGAAGTGTGAGAATGGAAACTTCAGGAGGTGAATGAATTCAAATATCTAGTAATGTTGGGTGGAAGGTAAGGGTGGGAAGGAAAAAGGAATAAAGAACAGAGTGGTAGAAGGAATGAAAGTATTGGGGGGCCTAAGAAAAGTATGGAAGAAAGGAAAAATTTCGAAAGAAATAAAGATAAGAATGTTTGAATGTATGTGTTCACCTTCTGTATTGTATGTGTGTGAAACATAGACGATAAGTGCTCGGTCGAGAAAAAGTTTCAATGTCTTTGAGATGAAAGATTTGAGAGCGATATATAAATTGAGAAGGATTGATAGGATTAGAAATGAAAGAATAAGGGAGATGTGTAAATGGAAGAAGGGTGTAATTGATAGAGAGGAGGAGGATGTGCTAAAATGGTTTGGACATATGTGAAGAATGAAAGAGAACAGAATGGTTGGCAAGGTACGTAGATCCGATGTAGATAGGGGAAGGGTAGGGGGAGGGGAAGGCCGAAGTGGAGATGGATGGATGGAGTGAGAGTGATTTTGATGGAAGGAATTTGAGTTTAGACAAGGGTAGAAGATTTGTGGAGACAGAGATGGAGGGTGGTAGTGAAAGCGTTGAAAGTTAAGAATAGTTATGTTTGTAAGGGAATTGTGGCGGGCACCACCTCACGAAAGTGGGAAAGGTGATAGTGAAATATATATATATATATATATATATATATATATATATATATATATATATATATATATATATATATATATATATATATATATATATATATATATATATATATATATATATATATATATATATATATATATATCATCCGCATCCTCATCAAAATTAACATCCCGCATCCGCATCCGCATCCTCATCAAAATTAACATCCGCATCCGCATCCGCATTTCGATTCGCATTTCAAATTCAAATCCGCATCCGCATCCGCATCCGCACTTTCGAAAATTCAACATCCGCATCCGCATCCGCATTCTCAAAATTCAACATCCGCATCCGCAAAAATTCCAAAAAAAAAAATTGGAAAATATGACATCCGATCCATCACTAATATATATATATATATATATATATATATATATATATATATATATATATATATATATATATATATATATATATATATATATATATATATATATATATATATATATATATATATATATATATATATATATATATATATATATATATATATATATATATATATATATATATATATATATATATATATATATATATATATATATATATATATATATATACCCATTGAATTTGTTTGCTCAATTGTTTTGTTATTGAAGTACAAGTTAGTGTTGTAAGTAAAATGTTTGTTTTAATTTTTTACTTAAATAATAAGTAATTATCTAATAATGCCATATATATATATTATCTAATTTGACGTGAAATACATTACTTATATATGAATAAATAGATATTTTTTTTTATGAATAAATAGATTAGTCTTTTTTATCAAAAAACTTTATTTATGCGAGTACTATTTATTGTTGGCAAGAAAAAATTTTGTGGCTTTTTAAAAACTTTGAAATTTTGTAAATTGTAATTTTTGACTCTTCCGACTCAAAAGGTTGCCGACCCCTGTCCTAGGAGGGAACCAACAATTTGCCATATCTGAAACCTATACCAGCACAAAATGTTAACCACGAAGCAACTAATGTCTCCTACCGACGTTATAGGTTAACAATCACGTGACACACGAATAAATGTGGCGCCCTCTTCGAATTCAAATAGCTGACATGTGTCATACTAAAGTCATTTTTTTTCTGTCATTTCCATATTTTTGTCCAACCCATATATATATATATATATATATATTATATATATATATATATATATATATATATATATATATATATATATATATATATATATATATATATATATATATATATATATAAAAGACCGGTATACCGGATATTAACCAGATATCCGACCCATATTAACTTCTTACAATGACTGTAGTAATACAAAATCTTTTACAAAAAAAACTCGAAAAAAGGCTGCAAAGAGAAAAAGATTAAAAACTTTGCAATAAATTTATTTATAATTTTTATGTACAAAAACACGTCAACGGATCAGAGTCGAAGCTCGATAGTATAAAGCTAAATTTTTCAGTCATTTTTTCAGACTTTGTAAACAAAAAAAAACTTTTTTTTATTTTTTTTTTATTTAATGAGTTACAATTAATATATTTTTAATGATATACATTATTATTTACATAGGAAATTTAAATATACATATTTTGTACTTACAATATATATTTTTTTTTATGTGGGATTTTATAAACAAAATGCTGAAATGCAGAAAGCTTATATATATATATATATATATATATATATATATATATATATATATATATATATATATATATATATATATATATATATATATATATATATATATATATATATATATATATATATATATATATATATATATATATATATATATATATATATATATATATATACATTGGTTTTCTAAAACTAGAAAGACAAAAATAAAAATAATCAGTTTTTAGCTTTCGGGTGGACGGAAATAAACTTAAGAAAACTTTATTAAAAGAATCACAACCTTCGAAGTGCAAAAATAAATAAAAAGGAAAGTAAAAATTTTTATTTTTCTTCTTTTTCCTTTTTTCATTATTTATGTCGACTTCAAATTCGAAAAGATTAAATAAAACTATTTCATTCCACATTATGTCCAATACTATCATGAAAAAAAAAATTTAAAATTAAATTAGCTACCATAGGAAGAAGGGGAAAAAAAATAAAAATTATGAACGATACTAAAGCATAATGTTTAGTCAATTCGGTTTTTAAGTACTATCAATTAAGAATTTTCAAAACAAAAATGGGGCCAAGTTGTAACACGTAAGCAAATTCAATAACTTTTTCAAACAGCTTGTCACAGGAATCATTTACAGAACAGGTTTTCGTTACATACATAAATGAACGCTTATTTTATCTTGTGCTTTACCATCTTTCTACTAAAATAAAGAGAGAAATGAGAAGAAACCTAACAATAATAAGAGAAATAAAACACTCCGAATAACTATTGGCACAATTATGTTAACAACAATAATATTGGATTCTAAATTGTGTGAAACGAATACATCAACCCAATATAACTTTAGCTTCTATTAATAGATACTGGTAGAAAACCACTTTTATCTTAGCTATTGCAGATAAATTTTGATATTTGACTATTCCTTCGTTGTATAAACTATTAATTCCCAATGGCATTAAATATTCCCCTTTTAAATACATAAACTTTGCACGGTCTTAACATACACTAACATTTCCCATTTTACAGTGAATATTGAACTTCTAGGTATATTTAAGAATAAAAACAACCCTTTGCAAAGAACCCAATGAAAAATACTTAGATGATTACTTTTACCACTTTGAAGATGCTGAAGGCTAATATTAGGTGCTGACTTTTGTTAAAGAGATAAAACATTACAATAGGTAGAAATCTTGCTAATGATGACTGAAGAAAGAAGATGAACAGAGATGTGTAGCACTTCTAGAGGTGAGAACCATTCTTATTCTTCTTCAGAATCTCCATCACTTGAGTATCCTTGATTAGAGATGGGTCGTGAAAATGGAGCACATTCCATTTGGCTGAAAATTATATATATATATATATATATATATATATATATATATATATATATATATATATATATATATATATATATATATATATATATATATATATATATATATATATATATATATATATATATATATATATATATATATATATATATATATATATATATATATATATATATATATATATATATATATATATATATATATATATATATATATATATATATATATATATATATATATATATATATATATATATATATATATATATATATATATATATATATATATATATATATGTTGACATTACTGTAAATAATGAATAGAAACTTTGTTTTTAAAAAAAAGGGATTATTTATTCATAAAACTTCATAACTAAATGTAAACAGTGAGTGCTACCCATTTAATTTGAACCCATCTAGGCCTAGTGTGAAGATGTTAATGCTCTCACAGAGTCGATGTAAAAACTGACTCCTAATATTAAAGTTATTAAACCTTTTATACTATGTGAGAATTGAAAAATATGTTATGAAGGGTATCTGTAAGTATAACCCTTGATGGTTGAAGTAATGCATAACTTGAGCCTAATATACGAGGTGTATTTATAACTGCGCAGGTCAAACTTCTCTTAGTTATATTTATTTTATGGGGGGATCCTATGTTAAAATCAAATTTTTTTTTCTTGACCGATTAATCTCAAATTTACTGGGTACATGCAGTTCAACAATCTAAAAAAAAAAAAAAAAAAAAAAAACTCGAATTTTGACGTTTTTTTGTAGCTATAACAGTTTGTAAGTTTTGGAGAAAATTTTCCACAGAAAGCGGGGCCCAAACTGTGAATGACCTGAAAATTTAACTGTATATTCACAGTTCCAATAGCTATAAAAAACTACGTGGCGATTCTTGAAATCTGCTTTAGGAAAAAAAAATATATAAATGCCCTTGAATGTCCTACTGTTTTGAAAAAGTTTACCCTTCCAGAGAAAAAAATAATAATAAAAAAAAAACACAACACGCAAAACTTTTTTCAGTTTTGGTGGGTGTATAGAGGAGGGACAGGGCTACAACTTTCTCTCAATACATCATTCAATCTTTTCGAGATATAGCCTCTCAAAGTTTGAAAATTTTGAAATTTTTTAAAAATTGTCATAATTAATTTAAGAGGCTATTTCTCGAAAACAACAAATAGCATTGAATGATGTATTGAAAGTTGTTTATTTCATTTCTCTGCAAAAGACAAAGGCAATAAGCTCTATAACTTTATAAAAATAAAATAAGTAAGAACAAAAACATCCGATTTTCTAACAGGACAAAATCATTTAGGGGTCAATTGGTAATTAAATTATAATTTATTTAGCGCTATGGTTAATTATTATGTACAGAAAATAAGAATGAAACTTACGCCAGTCTTCTGTAATGATTAAGCCATTCCTGCGTCATTTGGGCAACAGCAAGAGGCGGTTTTGATATATGCTGTTGAGCCACGAGAATTCCACCTTCTGTTACACAAACTTCCATCCATGACCTCAAAATTTCCTCTTCGCACCCGATCTATAACAATAAAATTATTTCATGAATCAAAAAACCTTTTTAAAATGTCTGAACAATCATACGCAATAATCATCATAACAAACCTGAGCCTGCGTGAGGAAATGAACAGGAAGTAACTTCCCATCCTGAGTCATTAATGGAAGAAATACAACCTGGTGATCTCCGGTGTCCAGAATAGCACCTGAACAAAGAAAAATTAATCTTCATTTCGTAAACAAAAATATGTTTTCAACAATAATAATCGAAGTTTCAAATTTAATCGAATATCATAAAAAAAAAAAAAAAAAATACAGAAATATCGTACCTGCTCCAATATTATCGAGAGACTCCGGCTCCATGGGTACTAAAGCACTAAAATGACCGCGTGTATATCCTAGAGCCAGAGGAGATTTCCAACAAAATGAATTTTCCCACAGAAAAGGCAAGTAAACACCTTTAAAAATAATTTCAAAATTAGAAATTTATTAATCAAATTATTCAACAATAATAATAGGAATCTCTAAGTGCTAAAGCCATTCATTATCATTATTATTTATTATTATTAATAAATGATTCAAAGTGCCAAAGTCATTCAAAAATAATAATAAAAATAATAATAGTTTTTGACCATTCACTCACTGGATTCCGAGAAACAGAGGATGAACCATATTACGTGACCCAACTTTTTTAAATTGCATTTCTTATTTATCTTATTTTAAACTGCAATACCTGATTATGCTTACCTGATATCATTAAAAAAAACAATTTGACGTTACGACAAAAATTCCTAAAAAATCATTTAATATTGCAAATTTTCAAAAGAATGAAAACAAAAAAAAAAATCGCGAAAGAAAATTTTTCATTAAAGCCTCGAAATTACAAAACTTAAACAGAATCAGTATTATATGGAAAAAATAAAACCAGTATTGAAAAAGCAAGAACTCTTCCTCTCAAACTTGTTCTTCCATGAAAAGAAATAGAATGGAAGATACCAAACTTCAATTGGCTTTGTTACAAGCGTATTACAAATGGAATTACAAGTGGGCATGCCAGGAAAGGTCAAAGATGAATAGGAGTTAACAAAGATTATTGAGATGCAGCAGTAAGTATTGATGTATATGCGAAATGTTCAATCACTTGATTTAAAAACTGGCTATTTTTTGAATTCAAAAAAACTAATGACAATGGCAGTTTATATATATATATATATATATATATATATATATATATATATATATATATATATATATATATATATATATATATATAATATATATATATATATATATATATATATATATATATATATATATATATATATATATATATATATATATATATATATATATATATATATATATATATATATATCAACGACCTGAGGGAAAACTAGGCATAAGTGAGCAAAGAGAAGGAAGAAATCCAAAAGAAGGTAGCTTACTAGTAACACTTGCCATAAATGTCAAAAGTTATGGATATCCCAAGCATTACCACACAATCTCCGGTAATCAGTGAGATATGTGTGTGTCATTCGTAAACCTCGAGTGTCGAAGGCCAAAATGATGATCTGAGAGAGTCGAATAAAATTCCAGATTATCCAGGAAGTGAGGGTTGAGAAGAGTTTAAAAGATTTTAGACAGAACACAAATGAGAGCTATAGGACTATAAAGTTTAAAGAATTGGAACTACCTCTCTTTCGGATCGATTAAACATATGACTGCTTAATGAACAGAGGGAAAGTATTAGTGTTAAGGCATTTAGATAAATGAGTCGAATGACATCCAAAGATCTCAATCTCAATAAAAATTAGGATGACAGTATATAAATCATGTGTGATTACAGATAAGAGATATACAACATCTGAGAGGAGAAGTAGGGTGAGGTATGCTAGAATCGTCCAGAGTGGAATTAGATGAAGACACTTTTCAGAAAGGAGTGTTAGCTACAGTACAGTCAAAGTGAATAATATGAAAGGCAGATTTATAAAAGTTTTTAGAGTTGTCTTTGGTAAGAGACCAGAAATTTTAATCAGTAGGAGAAAAAAGAAGCCTTAAATTTTGATGTTACTGTAAATGAAAGGATTCAAAACTGAATCAAAATCCGGAACTTCTGAATCCGAATCCAAATAAGCTTTAAATTTCTTGAATGCGAATCCGAATCAACCTATATTTACATTTCTCAAATCCGAATCCAGGACCTTCAAATTTGAATCCAGCAAATTTTGAAATTCTCGAAATCGAATCCACGAAAAAAACTTTGAATTCGGATTCGGATTCCCCATCACTGATATATATATATATATATATATATATATATATATATATATATATATATATATATATATATATATATATATATATATATATATATATATATATATATATATATATATATATATATATATATATATATATATATATATATATATATATATATATATATATATATATATATATATATATATATATATATATATATATATATATATATATATATATATATATATATATGTTGAAATTTTTGAATTTTTAATAAATGTTAACTACTTCCTTGTTTACACAACAATTTTATGGAAAGCCTTGTTTTTAATAAAGACAAAAAGCAATAAATAAGTTTTTTAAATTTAAATCAAGTTTTTTAAATTTAAATCAAGTAATAAATAAAAAAAATTTAATTTCAAATATCATTTGACATTTCTCAGTTTATTTACGTCAACATCAATTACCGGTATTTATTAAAGCTTTTAAAATGAAACTTGAAATCAAATTTATCACCTTCAAATCTTGCAAATCCAAGATCTTCCCCACGAAAACTCTTCACACATTTAACACCATAAACAATAACAGGTCGACGAAGAACATGAGCTAGAACGAATATATGCAGCTGCTCAAGGGCAGATCCAGGTTGAGATGCCAAGCATACCAACTCTGCCCATTCTTCTAATATTTGATTTTCAGATACATAATAATTGAGAAGACGTGCTTGCCATCTTTCATATTCTTTCCAACGGGGATAAAATCTAACAGAATAAATTAAAGTTACAATAAATGTACACACACAGCATCTTATTTCTATATATTTGACAATTTTTCCTTTAAAATTATTTTTTATTTAAAATAAAATACATAAAACTACAAAAGTGCTTATTTCAAAACTGTACTATAAAGATCTTCAAATTTAACTGTGAAATATTCGATACCAACAGTTTGTAATTCAACATGATAACTTATCAATGGCAAGAAGATAATAAAAAGCAAATTAGACTACGAAAGGTTAATAAAATTATATATATAAAAAAATTTGAATAATATTCCTCACTATAAGAGCAAAATAAAATGTTACTTACATGTGAGCGCATTCAGACAAGCTATCAGCTAAGGCTCTTCTTAACACACTCTCTCTATCAAAGACACCCCAAGCGGCCTGAAGTAACGAATCGAGCAAGCAATCTCCTAAAACGAATAAAATTACACAAAATGATTACATATAAACAACTTCAAAATTTAAATATAAAGTCATTAGATTTAATTAAGTTTTGGGCAATGTATTTTTTTCTTTTAAGGATTCTAATAAGATAACAAAGATTTGGAACTGTAAAACATTTATGATTTTGGCTCGCCTATTTAAATTTCATAATTTTACAGTTTTAACTTCGATACAATACCATTGGATTTTGAGCTTCGTTTGAACTATTTACCTGCTGTTCGATTCCAAAGGGCATAAAGTCTTGAGCCAAGACGATCAGTTATTTCTAAGGACCAATTGATTATAGGAGATACTTCTTCTAACTGTTTTTGAGCATCTCTGTCTAAAAGCTCTTCAAAGAGTTGCTCTTGAATACTACTTGGAAGCTCTTCAACATCTAGATGACAAAAGATATACAATAATAAATATAAATGAAGATTTCTTTCATAGCAACAGTTAATATATATATATATATATATATATATATATATATATATATATATATATATATATATATATATATATATATATATATATATATATATATATATATATATATATATATATATATATATATATATATATACACATCACCATCGCTCACGGGCAGAACCCTATTCAAGGAGGGGGTGTTAGATCAATAGGAGAATAAGAGAACCCCTAAAAGTCCCGCCTAATGCAAATTTTGTAGGTGATCACAGACTTGGGCTTTAAAATAATTGAGATTAAATTCGGCAGGAAACAGAAAATGGGAGACAATTCCACAAGACAGAGGTAGCTTAAAAGAAGGAGTCATCACAGCTGACAAGTCTGGAGTTGCCTATGTCCACTTAAAATTTATGTGCAGACAATGCCCCTTTGTGCTACGAGGACGTCGTAAAGGGGAAAGTGTACAAGTAGAAAGTTCCCTCGAGCACTTGAAGTTGCAGTACTTATAGAAACGAGACGAGGCACCAACGTCACGTCGCAAAGATAAAGGGTCATGTGAATTAGAAAGAGCGGAACCATTTATAAGTCTTTTAGCCTTTGACTTAACCCAATTCAAAATACGGGTGAAACCCCCAGATATGAGAGCATTACTCATACAATGGCGGGTGAGCCCCCTTCTTTGAGAAGTCCTAACAACCATTGTGATGTGAGGTTTCCAAAACCTTTTTTTTGCTTAGGTGAAGGCCAAGAATGTTTATACTGCCAACGGAAGAGATGGGAGAACCATCGAAAGAAATAAAAAAGTTAATAGGTGTCTTTGAGAGGGAGATTTCAAGAAGTTAAGTTTATGAAGAGTGAAATTTCACAAGGTTGAGACTACCCCACTGGGAAATTCTATTCAGAATCAGCAGGAATGGAATCGAAAAGATGAAGACGAGAGGCAACTCTAGATGCAAAAGAGGGAGAAGATTTGAAATAAGTAAAAGAATGGATGATCGAGTCATCAGCATATGAATGGATCATTAATGAAAAGTAGGAATAGAGTAAGAGACAAGACAGAACCCTGAGTAATACCACTATTGACAGGAAATGAAGAAATCGCCCTATCAACAACAGTCGAAATGGAATGATTAGAAAGAAAGCTAGACATAAGTAAGCAAAGAGAAAGAGAAAACCCAAAGGAGATCTTGGAAAACAGTGACGCGTGCCGCGCCTGGTCAAATGCCTTTGATATATCAAGCGCCACAATCGAAGTCTCCCCATGGTCTCTAAGGGCAGAAGACCATAAATCTGTGAGATGGGATAATATATCACCAGTAGACCTCGAACGTCGAAAGCCATACATTTAATCAGAAAAGAAGGGAATGGGATTCCAGATAATCAAAGAAATGAGAGTTGAGAAGGGTTTCAATGATCTTAGGCAGAATACAAGTGATAGCTATTGGGCTATAGTTAGAAGGATCAGGGAAATGTAAATGTAGGGAAAAACATTTACAATTGGAAGAGAATTTGAACAATATTAACATACTGTATGGTATAACTGAAAGAGTCAAGCATCAAAAATAGAGATGGACATTTAATAATAGCTAGAAGAAATAATGTAGATGAGAAATGGAGATATTAAATTGAGTCCCTTTAAATCTGAAATCGGTAACGGAATTCCAAGAGCATCAATATTCGACGATCTCTATTTTACAGAAAATGTAAAACACATTATGTATCAAATTTCAATTCTTCTTCCCGCAAAATGAGCTTCTATGAACATGCTATGACAAGTATCAATAAAAATTTAATGTTAAAAAAGATATAAACAGCAGTTTAAAGGAAAAAGCACTTAAGAGAACATGAATTCTGATAAAATAGAAACAAGAGAATTAAATTCCAAAAGGCTTAGGTGGCGACAAAAAAAAGTAAATCGTCAATGTTTTATGAAAAATGTATGGGAACAATGTCCCAATGAAACCATAATTTCCAAAATGACAAGTAGTTTAAAGGACAGGCAGATAATGATTCCCATAGTGTAAGACAATCCATGAAAGGTTAGAGTATTAACTGAAGAATACTGGCTATTAATAAGGAAAGAATTAACGCATTAGAAGAATAAAGTGGTTCAATATATACCAATCTTCTGACAAATTTAAGTTGAGAAAGCTTTTTGTTTGATAAGTTCAGATGATGATGAATGAGGTCAGTAAGAAACAAAAGCGGATTCTTCTTTGAAATCATCTGGTAAGTGAAATGAAGATCCTATAACATTTCCAAGGAATTGTGACTGGTGAAGAAACTCAAACTTTCAAAAACTAATATGATTCAGAAGACAAATAGTAATCAAAGAAGTATCTACGAAAATATGGAGGCAATTCAGTCAAAGTGAAAATTAACAATGAACAATGATGAAAGAAATAGCGATATATTTTTGGGAAACTCAAAGAATATAACTTTTTGATTTCTGGAAGGCAAAAGAGCAATAACATCGGCTTATGAAAACGTTTTGAGAGTTAGCCAAAGGCATTTGCAAAATAAAGCCAAGGGAAGCATCATCAAACAAAATCAATTTTGCAACTTTCAATAGGAAGTCATTAGGCTTCTACATAAAGGTATTGATTTGGTTCTGTTTGACTTTCCATTTCCTGGTCTTGAGATACATCTAAAGTTGATGAGGTTAAAGGAACTACTTTGAGAGGGCTACATTCACACGACTCTCAGATTTATGGAAATGAAAAAATATCAAGAACATGCTGGAACTCTCACAAAAATATCAAGCTTTGGGTATGTTAATTAAATATATTATTTTTACTTTAAAAAAATGCAAATAAAAAAAAAAAAAAAAAAAATATATATATAATATATATATATATAATATATATATATATATATATATATATATATATATATATATATATATATATATATATATATATATATATATATATATATATATAACCCATTAAAGAATGGGAAAGACGATGTAAAAACATATAACCACTCTCAATAGGTCAAATTATTCTTTGATTAAACAAAGGTATTAAAATCTTATCCTAAAATTTTACTGTTTCACAATGTAAGAACCGAACCTGCAGGAAGTGAAAATGTAGAAATTTCGGTCACAAAATGACATGCAAAATTTCCTTTTCTTTGTCGTATGGAAGTCCCAATTTGCCGGCGAATATCTGTAGCAAGATCGGGGGCTACGTAGGCTGGGTACTCGCTTCACACCTGATCCTCCTCCATCCATTCGTGAAAGAATAGTTGCTAATAAATCCTCACGTCCAAATCTAGAAAGAAAAATTATTTAAAAAGTGTCCAAAAAATAAATAAATAAATAAATAAAAAGTTTCAACAAAAATTTACATCATTTTCAATAAAACATTCTTATCAAATTTTCAAAACTTACTATAAAACCGTTCATTTTAATTTTTTTTTTTTTTTTTTTTTATCTAACACATGAAATTTTAAATTTTAATCAATTGTACATCGTCCATGATAAACTAACCTTCAATACCCTTACTTTCGCGTGGAATTTATTACTCTCTCAATCAGTTTTTAAAAATATAACTGAAATCACTGACAAGAGCACAATATTTATGTCATATCAATCAATGCATTTTTAAAAGCCATTTAAAAAAAATAATTTTCCCATACTCGACTTACTACTAAAGAATAAATCTCAAAATTTTCTTGAGATAAAAACAAAGGTAATAAAAAGAATGTTAAAAAAAAAAATAATATTGAAACTTTTAAAAAAATCAATTAAAAAAAAATCATGCTAACAATACTTTACCAGTGCAAATGGTTACATCTCTCTCAACACAACACAACACAAAACAAATTTTACTACTTCCAATTTTATAAACTTGGTCATGAGATAGATAATTTTCTACTTGAATAATTGAATGAACCACAAAAGAATTGTAATATGAATTTCAAGATGGCATAGATAAAACTTTGATGCAAAACTACCGAAATGTTTGATAAGCAAAAAATTTTAACACTTACCTTATAGCCAAATGCACTAAAGTATGACCTTCATCAAAAGCTGAAGGGCGAGCCAGTATCTTTACATCTGCCTTTGTAAGTTGTCTCATTGGATCTCCACCTTTTATTTTATATATATATATATATATATATATATATATATATATATATATATATATATATATATATATATATATATATATATATATATATATATATATATATATATATATATATATATATATATATATGAGGAAAGATAACTCCCTCCCCACCCCTCCTCCCCACTCCCATAAAAAAAATTTGAATTATCTTACATAGCTTTTATTTTGTTATGTAATTTTTATTTTTTAAGAGTATTGCAAACTGATAAATCTGGGGAGGGTTTAGTAACTTTCTTTTTTAGCTTTAGATTTTACTTCTTACTCAAATGTTTTCTATATATATATATATATATATATATATATATATATATATATATATATATATATATATATATATATATATATATATATATATATATATATATATATATATATATATATATATATATATATATATATATATATATAGTTAAAATTATCATCATTATTTTAAATTATTACTATTATTATTACTGGTTTTATAATAAGTGCAGCTACAGGTTGAAGGAAATATAATTATTAAAAAAAAAAAATTACTACTTGCTATGACTGAAGGTTTAATTTAGAATGTTATCCAAAACATATACGTATCCTATTAATCTGTCACTACACATGAACAAAATACTCTTTTAAAACAATAACACTCCCAAAATTCTTACTTCTATGAATATGAAATAGACGGATACTCACTTTACCTATACCAACATAGAGGATAGAGTGGTGGAGGTGTAGCATTTTGTGTTAAAAGCAATATAAAATCAGTGTTAATAACTGACATTAAAACAAATCATGATGTGGAATCTGTATGGGTAGATATTCTTAAGCATAAATCATACAGGATAGGGGTATTTTATAGAGCTCCTGATCGGAATCAAGTATTAGATGAAGAAATGAAGGAAATTAAGGTAGCATATCAAAATACTGTAAAAGGGATAGTCATAATGAGATTTTAATTTTCCATACATTGAGTGGAATACTTTGAATAGTATGGTTAACAGAAGTTTGGCTTTTATAAATTGTATTTTATACAACTTTTTGAGTCAGGTGGTCCAAGAACCTACAAGGCATGCAGCATTGTTAGATTTAATATTAACAAATGATGAATATATGGTGAATGACATCAGAGTCAAGGAGATTTTAGGGGCTAGTGACTATTATATAATTAGATTTAACTGGAATGTAATGTCTGGGCCCAAATTACAAGTCAATAAGGAAAAAATACTAGATTTCAGAAATGGTGATTTTAGCAAATTTCGAGCATTGCTTAATGAAATTGACTGGGATAAGGAATTTAATGGTCAAAATTGTTTATCATGTGGGAATACCACAAGTAAATACTGACTAATATTCAGTCTAAGGAATTTAATGGTCAAAATTGTTTATCATGTGGGAATATCACAAGTAAAAATTTACTAATATTCAGCCTAGGTTTTAAAAATAAACCTATTAGGGTGGCAAAGAGAAAAATAATTGGTGGAATAGAGAGATAAAAGAGAAAATCAGTAAAAAGCATACATGTTTTAAAATATTCAAAGGCAGTAGTAGAGAAGAAGATTTAAATCATTACAAGAGAATTAGGAATGAACTTAACCAACAATAAGAAAAACAAAGAATGGCAGAGATTAATTTGGCAATTAATAGTAATAAAGACCTGAAAAGGTTTTTTAGCTTCTATAAATTTAAAATTAAGGATAAGAAAAATTGGCTCAATTAAAATGATGAAAATTTAGTAAGTCTGAGTAAGGAATTGGTCAATATTTTCAATGCTTATTTTGCATGTGTTTACTGAGGAAAGATTGGATAGCAGTTTAGAGACTAATAGCTCTAGCATACATGTAATATGTGTACAGCATTTGAAATTGAGTTAAATGAAATTAAATCTTTACTAGAACATACTGACTCAAATAAGGCAGTGGGTCCTGATGGCATATATAGTAGAATTCTCAAGGAGAGGAGTAGCAGTATTGCAAAGGCATGGTATTTGATTTTTAAAAAATCTATTACTTTTGGAGAGGTACCTAAGGACTAGAAAAAGGGATATGTAGTGCCCATTTATAAGAAATGTAGTAAGGAAGATCTAGGAAACTATAGGGCAGTTAACTTAACATCTGGTTGTAAAATTTTTAGAAAAGTTAATGGTAAGTCATATAGAGAAACATTTGGATGATGATGAGATACTGCACAACAGAAAGAGTAGATCATGTCAGACAAACCTTCGAGAATTTATGGAATATATTACTGAATATATGGACAGGGGGGATCCAGTTGATGTTATATATTTCGAGTTCAGCAAAGCTTTTGATAAGGTACCCCATGTAAGGCTGATGCAAAAGTTGTCACAGGGTGGTATAGGTGGATTGGTTTTCAATTGGATTAAGGAGTGGTTGAAGAACAGAAGGCAGTGTGTGCTATTGAATGGAAATAAGTCTTTATGGGAAACAGTGAAGAATGGGGTTCAACAGGGTTCTGTGCTAGGACCACTATTGTTCTTCATATATATAAATGATTTAGATAAAGGTCTTAAATGCAAGGTTTCTAAGTTTGCAGATGATACCAAAGTAGTCACCTCAGTAAGGAATAATTATGGATGTATAAAGCTTCAAGGTGATCTAGATAGCCTCCTTGGATGGGCAGATAAGTGGCAAATAAATTTTAATAGTAAAAAATGTAGAGTTCTTCATGTAGGTTACTCAAATGAAAGATTTAATTATGATATGAATAGGGACTGGCTTGAGACTGTGGACCAAGAAAAAGATTTATGTGTGATTATTAGAAGTACCTGAAAGTGGGTGATCAGTGTTTGGATGCAAGGAATTGAGCTAATAAGATAAGGATAATAAATCGTCATGTAGTTTACAAGAGCAAAGAGGTTATAAGCAAGCTATATAAAGTTATGTTAGACAGCATTAGAGTATTGTGCACAAGTTTGGGCTACTCATTTAAAAGAAGACATAGATATGCTGGAGAGAGTACAATGTCGAGCAACACGGATGATTTCTGGCTTCGAGAGTAAGAGCTGAGGAGAGGTTGGTGGAAATGGGAATGTTCTTGGTTGAAAGGAGATTTCTCCAAGGAGCTATGACACAAGTTTACAAAATATTTGCCTCTAACAGTATTACAGAGATTGAAAAATACTTTATAGTGGTCCAATGGACTATGGAAGAGGAACTAGAGGGCATGATAAAATTAAAAAGTCATGACATCTCAATCTAAGAAAATACTCTCAGTAATAGAGTTGTTAATTTTTGGAATGGCTTGCCACAGAGATTGTTGACTGTGATTCTTTTTGCAACATTTAAGAGGGGGCTACATAGATAGATGGATGGTTTAGGTATTGTATAGTATAACTTGACTAAACCAAATTGGCAGATATGTATGAATTTTTAGAGAAGCTTGTGACTAAGCTTGAATTTTGACCAGCTTGTGACTAAGCCTAACTGGCAGTTTTGTAGGGGTGTTGGTTCATTGCATGTATAATTATTGGTATAATGTCATTAGTTACGTTTACTAAATATATGTATAGGCTTAGTTTTATTTTTATCTTACTTTGCATGAATTAACTGATAACTAGGGATAGGATAGACCTAGTCTTTGTTGCATGTATTAATATTACCATTATTATTTTTTATTTTGACTGGGAAAGTCTTGAAAGGCCTATGTGGCTTTTAACAGTCTCTATTTTTCTAATATTCTATTGTATATGAAGTGATTCTTCAAGTGATATCATACTTAAGTTTATACTTTCATCACTGATTATAATAATAATAATAATAATAATAATAATAATAATAATAATAATAATAATAATAATAAAAATAAAATAATAATGTAATAAAATTATTTAAAAGCATGGTGATCATGACAACATTTTAAATCCTAAAGAATTAACCTTTTTAAATTTAATGTTTTTTTTTTTTTTTTTTTTTCAAGATAAAACTCTTATATGGGAAAACCTTGAATACTAGTGTTTTCTACTTAACATAAACGTAAGAAATTAAAATGTAGAATTTTGTAGAAAACAAATGTATGAACCCAAAATTTAAATATTCAATAGTACTAAAAAATAAACCATATGTTAAAATCCTAAATTACAGTTAATTATTCAACTAACCTGATGAAAGATAGGTTTGAACAGGATCGTAATTCCCTTCAACAACTCCAATACATGCATTTAACCACACCCAATCAGCTTCTCTTAATCGCCTACGTAGCTGCCTAAGAATTCGTTCAGTTTCATAATTGTTTAAAGCCATAGCTCCCTCAGTTTGTCTTAAATTAAGCGATTGCTGAGTTTGTGGGGATAAAGAGTGTGCTGTAGATAAAGGAGGGCTAGTTCTGTTCAGTCCACCTGCAGAGCTTGTTGGGATATTTGTACTCTGATTTGAAGTAAGGATTGCTTGAATCTCACTTCTACTTTTATTAATTTCATTAATACTTTCACAGTTCCTTGAAGGGCTTTTGTCATCCTTTTTAGACTCATTCTCACCTTCACACTGAATAACTTTGATAGTGCAACTCTCTTTATTTTGTGGTTTTTCTTTTGCGTTAATTGACTTTGATTCTGTAGGAGGTGGTGGAGTAGCTAATCTAGCTGGCTGAGAGTTAGCTGCAACCGGAATGGAACCCTTTGGAGTTGCACACATAACACATTTTGTACTACGAGGCCAATTTTCATATGTACAACCTCTACATCTCCACTTGTAGCTTGGAAGATTTTGATCTGCTATTTCCATGTTTTCTTTTGGAGAATGCTGCCTTGGGCTTATATGACCAGCTCCTACTACATTCTGAATTGCTTTAGTCTCGTTTGAGTCACTCTTCTTTGCATCACTATCATCTGATGACTTCTGTACAGAATCTACTGGTGAAGTAGGGCTTTTAATAGAAAGAGATTTCATTTGATCTATTATAACTGGTTGTTTTTGGGTTAAACACTGAATACATTTTAAACTATTATTATAGTTAAGGTATGTACAAGTAGGACATATCCATTTATTCTCAATATCTGGTACTGAAGTTGGTGTACTGATACTGGCAGCAGTTTTAAGACCCAACTCATAAATGTCATCTCCCCCACATATAAGAGTAGAAGACTTTGATATGCCACACATCGTACACTTGATGGCATTCACATAATTTAAGTAAGTGCACTGAGAACAGGGCCATTTTGAAGAGTTGCTCATGATTTTTCACCAAATTGTTAAAAAATATTTTTATGAGCAATTAACTCATATAATAAAAAAAACTGGGGGAGGTAACAGTACTTTTTTTTTTTTTAATAAAAGTTTTATGCACTTTTCACTGAGTCTATTTAAAGAAATTTAAGGAAAAACTGTCACTCCCCCAAAATTTATAACTACCTGAAGATCATAATTGAAATATGCAAGACAAATAATCTGAAAAATAGAAGAAAAAAGGACATTAATTATAAGCTTTTCCTATTTTTATTTTCAAATTACTAGTCAAATTTTTAAAAATTTAAGAAATTCTGAAGTATTTTTTCGTAACCTAGATGTACAAACAAAAGCAGATACAGGATAATAATAATAATAATAATAATAATAATAATAATAATAAAAATAATAATAATAATAATAATAATAGTGGCTGAATTTAAAAGTATTATGTTTATGAAAAAAATTTAAAATCTTATGCTTCAACTAATAACTGCATACTCATTAATTCATTAAGCCAGAGAGTCGAGGAGGAAATATGATACACTACATTGTTAGGCTTAATATTTGAACCATAAATGAAGATACAACTCAGGTTAGTAACATTACAGATGAGGAAGCTTTGCATAATAGTCATTATAATACAATAAAGTTTAATATACTGTAAATGTAACATTTAAAAAAGTATTAACAAAGTTGCAGATTTTAATAAATTTAGAAACATACTTGGAACTACTGACCTGGGGATAAGGAATTTGAGAACTAAACCATTTCAAATGACAAACAATTAAGTCAATCTCCTATATTAATCAGAATGAACAAATAACAAAACCCATTTTTGGAGCAGAAAATTAGAAGAAGTTTGGGACAAGAGTAAGAACATTAGGTACAAATTAATGGTATAAAAAAATCTGGAAACTTATAAGTAGGAGAATAAAGAAACTAGCTAAAACAAAGAAGAATGAAGTAACAATAAAATTAACCTTGGCAAAAATAAAAAATCATAAATCTTTTTGCTTTTATATATATAATAATAATAACTACAGAAGGAATGATAATATTAAGATAAATGATAGATTAGTTTCAATGATGAATTGGTTAATATTTTTAACACATACTTTGATTAACAGTTATTGTAATAAAACATGATCTAGAGAAATGATAATATTTTATTTCTTATTATTAAGGTTGATGATATTAAAGATTCATTTGGAACATAAATAAAAATAAGTTGGCAGGTCCAGATGGTGTACATACATGGCAGAATTCTAAAGGCTAAAGGAAGGTAATAATAGTAGTATGGAATGTTTTATATATTATTTAATAGGTTTCTTAATTTAATTAATAAGGAGGCATGGGTGATTTTGGAAATTACTGGTCAGTTTAATTGCATTCATAGTAAAAAGTTTGGATAAAATATTGAAAAGTCAAAGGCAAAATTGATGACAAATTATGAAAGACTGATTTTAGGAAAGGTAGATCAAATCAGATAAATCTTTTGGAATTTTTGGAGCACTGAGTGAGTGGAGAGAGGGAGTCATTTGATATGTATTTGGATTTCAGCAAGCTTTTGATAAGGTACCTGACAGAAGGCTGATGCATAACTTATCTCAGTAAGTCTATGAATTTGTGACACATCAAAAAGTATAATGAAGTTAAACTATATATATGTTAAATGCCCATTGTAATGAACTCTAATTGCATAGGACAATGATAATGGCAGGGTTTATTAATTTTTTGATTTTTTAAATTAAGTTAATATATATATAATTTTTTTTTAATTTGATGCTCCTGTTTAAATAGGATCTAATATGAAGTTAGTTTAAAGTGAGATTAGCATTAAAAATAAAAACTCCTTACTGTAGTTTGGTATTGCAATTATTATTTATGTATTCTCTTGAGTAATTTTCTTGCTATTCAGATAGGAGACTGTGTGTATTATTAAATGGCAATAAATTATTATGGGAACTGGTAAGGAGTGGGGTTTCTCAAGGTTCTGTGCTGGGGCTTCTTCTATTCTTAATCTATATTAATGATTTGGATAAGAAAATAAAATGTTTTAAAGTTTAAAGATGATACTACCTGGCCTATCCTGTTAAAAAATTGAGGGATGTATGACAGTTCAATTTAAATAGACTTCTTGGTTGAACTAAAAATTGGCCAATGAATTTTAAGGCTTTTGTTAACAAGATTTCAGGTCTCTAAATATTGAAATATCGAGTGATATCACTTAAAATCAACTGATTATCAATAAGACAAAGTTTATAAAGTTGATGGGTCATTCATTGCTTAAAGAAAAGAAAAAAACTATATTGAGGGAAGATATAGTAAGTTAGCTCTGGTTTGGTTAGGTTGGTAATTAGGTTAGATTAAGACAGGATAGGTTTGGTTAGGTTATTGTAAGTCATTAGGTTGTCTGGTTAGGTTAAGCTACATTATATTATATGAAATATTAAATTAGGTTGTAGTTTTAGTTAATTAGATCAAATTAAAAACTCTATTACTTTTAAGAACATATGATCATTTTTTACGTTCCTTGGTCAGTTTTAAATAGTTAAGATGGTACAATAATTCTAGAAGCAATTAATTTCAATACATTTCCCATAGTATATATATATATATATATATATATATATATATATATATATATATATATATATATATATATATATATATATATATATATATATATATATATATATAGAAAATCCAGAAATCTGCTTAGCTTTACCTGAATTTCAATAATAAGAAATAAGGTTCTTCATGTAGGCTATTCTAATAATTTCAATTACAAAATTTATGGGGAATGGCTTGAGTCTGTAGATAAAGAAAAAGATATAGAGTAGTGATTATCAGCAATAGTTTGAACGTGTCAGAATAGTGTTTAGAAACTAGGAATAGAGCTAACAATGCTAGGAATAATAAATCACAATGTTAATTATAAAACTGAGGTGATCAGTAAGAAAAAATATTAATATGCTGAAGGCAGTATAGTGTAGAGCAACAAGAATGATTTTTGTTTTAAAAACAAGTTACAAGGATAGGTTAAAAGAACTGGGGATGTTTTCCATAGAAAGATTTCTTAGAGGTGATATGATTCAGGTTTTAAAAATGTTTTTGTTGATTGGTGATATATGAGCAAGTTCTTTTTACTAGATCCCAATAAGCATACCAGGGGTCTTAAAAAAATAAAGGTATGCCATCTAGATATGAGAAAATATTTTATTCAGCAATGGGGTAGTTAATTTCTGAAATGGTTTACCACAATTTACAATGGATAGCATCTCATTTTTCAACTTTTAAAAAAACTTTGCTTTTAAATATATTGGTGAGTATTTTTGAAAATCTTTTGTGGTATCAGGAATTTTTGAATGTCAGTTTAGAGTTTAGATGACTAATTTGTTTAAGGTTTGGCATAATACACTGCATGGATTGATATGCAGCTATTTACCCTTCAAATCAAAGTTACGTCAAACTAGTTTGTTAGATAGATACTGAAAGAGCCAGCATTCACCAGGTTAGGCCTATTTGCTGGCCATACCCTTGACATCCAGATTAGGGGAAGTCAAACTAGCTTTATAAATTTAACAAACTAGTTCAAATTAACCTATCCTGGACTTGAAGGTTAAATATATACCTACAGCCAGCAAATAGGCTTAACCGAACAAGAGAATATTTTAGTGATTATCTAACAAACTAGTTTGACAACCTACCCTTAATTTTAAGGGTAAATGTTTACCTAACAGCCAGTAAATAGGCCTAACCTCATGAATCCTGGATATATAGGGTGTATATATATATATATATATATATATATATATATATATATATATATATATATATATATATATATATATATATATATATATAATATATATATATTACAGTATATTTAATTTTTTTTTATAAATTATCTATTATTTTTTTTTTTTTCTAAATAAAAAGTTAAATAAAATTTGAATTTTTAGCTCCAAGATGTTATAAAACTTAAAAACCTTGTTAAAAAGACAGTTAAAGGACAATACATCTTTGAATTGGGCAATACGTCTTTGAAGCAGACAATAATGGATGACATGTCAAATATTTATAATTATAAATTCCTTTTTGTTTTTTTTTTCATACAAAATTATTTTCCATACTTCAATTTACATAATTTAATTCAGATCATTTCACCTTTGAATAAAAAAAAAAATAAAGTACTTATGAATATTAAAATATTACCTATTTTTATTACATAAAGTGAGTGATCTTCATTAAACTATTTAAATAGAATAAAAATTAAATAATAGATTTTATCATAATAATTAATATTTTTATCATACTATTAATTTAATGTAAAGCATAAGTAAACACCAGAATGGCATTTAATTTTACTCTAAAAATAAAAAACAAAATACAGTATATGGAAATGAGTTAAATTAAATCTAATTAAATTAAGAAGAGTATTTTTACTCAATACTAATTATCTATAAATATTACTATAAAAAAAAATATATAAATCATATACAAATAAAATAATAAATTTTTCAGACCAATAGTTCAATAAAGGAATAAATAATAAATCACTAAAATAAATTTTTAATAAATTTCAGTATATAATGAAAAATTTAACTTTTCACCATTCACAGGTTTGGGAGGCAGAGCCTCTAGATAAATGTTCCTCTTCCATACATTCCAATATAATTATTGAATTCAATATTGAAACTGATATATCAGTATACCAGTATATTAAAATCTTAGCAAATCAAAATTTCATCATCAGTATTTGATAATTTATATACTTTTTAGAATATATTCTGGTATATATATGATGTTTTTATTGAGCAAAAGTGCTTTTCCTCATTTAATTAAGCTTCATATAATTCATTTAAAATTTCCCATAAAGTAAAAAAAAATTTGTATTACATAATATAAAAATATTAGAATGTAGTCTCTCATTCTCTAATATTCTACCTAATATAGGGTTTAGAATATCCCATTGCCATAACTAATTTGGTCCACTTAGAGTCTTTTAACTATTAAAATATTTAAGGTACCCAAGCAAGCCTAACCTTTGAAATATATTTTGATTTGATATATATATATATATATATATTATATATATTATATATATATATATATATATATATATATATATATATATATATATATATATATATATATATAAAGCCAATGGTAGCCTAAAATATCTTAAACCTATAGAAGAAATTTGCATTGTTACTTTTAAACAAACTTTTGCCTGCTTTCTTTTTTATAGTACACATGATTTATATATATATATATATATATATATATATATATATATATATATATATATATATATATATATATATATATATATATATATATATATATATATATATATATATATATATATATATATATATATATATATATATATATCAATGTAGGCACACATCTTGTGCGCTATTAACATTGGCTCTCTTTCTGAACCTGTTAAACGACGTCAGCTGTTCGAGTCATTTCCCTTATTCATAATTAAGCATATCCGTGTTTTTATTACTTCCTTAAACTTTAAGGATATCTTATAAAACGGTAATATTGACAAAGGCGACGAAACTTTACAAATTTATGAATTCATATTTCTATATATATAATAAGTTTAAATCTAAACAATGTATAACTTCATAAACCGTAAATTTTAAAATATTTATGGAATATTGTTGTATAATTCCAGTATTTTCGGTCGTCCTCATTGCGTTTAAGAAATCTGGTTTGGAACCATTCTATAGATACTACGCAAATCATATCTTAAAAAATAAACTAGATGATTATATTCAATAAACTTTAAGTGCGCTAAACATAAATAGAATAAAGGTAAAGCTTTCCTCAAACACATATATTATTAATTAATTATGTTCCGATTTTCAGTAAACTTTGCCATTAGAAATAGAAACAGACTCGCAGATATGTGAAAACCTTATGTAACGTAAATAATCTTTGTGACGCCTACTGGAAAGTTAGATTTAACCATAGTTTAGAAATAATAAGTTGATAACAATAAAGGAAAATAAAATTTAAATTGTTTTAAAAAAATTATTGAGTTATTTGATTTTATAAAGTAATGTACTTAAGCTTTTATTTATTTTAAATATAAATGTAAATCAAAATATAATAAAAAGTAACAATATTATAGTAAAACTTTATAGTCAATTTAAAAATAAACAGTGAAATGAAATTTTTTTTTAAATAAATAAGTTTATATATATATATATATATATATATATATATATATATATATATATATATATATATATATATATATATATATATATATATATATATATATATATATATATATATATATATATATATAGGAATCTTTTTATATTTGCTTTAAAGACAAAACGAACTATGGTATTTTCAAAATATATCCAAAATTAGGATATCTACTTTTGGATGCTAACATCTATTATGAAAGATGAACGTTTTATATGTGCTGAAGATCACTTTTTTTCCTTACCCTTAAAAAAACACTAAGTAAAAATGTAAAAGCAGATCTGAAAACAGTTTGAAGTGAATGCCTTCCAGAACTTCATGTTTGTATAATGCAAAGTTTACCCTATAATGGTAAACTTTGGTGTAATGTATTAAACTCTAAACGAGGCAAATTATTTTTATTTTAAAGTATTCTTATCTGAACGTTTGGGAATGGAATTTTAAACTCTGAACAAATAGTTAGAGCTGATTGACTCTATTGATCCTAGACAATCTACCCTAGGATCAATTTGCTTAGTTTAATATTTAACTATTAAATATAGGATAGACCTTTTAGCTTTTTTTCAGATTAATAAATTTTCCCTGAGCTTTTACTTTGACCTGTCTAACGGTTCTAATTTGTGACATTAAAAGTTGCAAGTGTTTATGCCCAAGAATTTGAATAGAAAAGCCTATTAAAAATGCTATTGAAACTGAATTAACTTTAAAATATAAATTTAGCTTTTCACTGTAAAAAGCCCTCTCCAAATTCCTTTGAAAACACCTAAAAGTTAACTGCAGCTTATAAATCTTAATTTATGGAGAATAACCTTTTTTTAATGTTTAATTATGCTTTACTTCTAAAGGCTAAGATAACATATTACTAATTGGGTTTATTTATTTTGGTTGGGCAGTCATAGAACTGTTTTTATGTCTTTCAGAGTCTTCTTCATTTGAGAGAATCCCAATAATATATATATATATATATATATATATATATATATATATATATATATATATATATATATATATATATATATATATATATATATATATATATATATATATATATATATATATCAAGTAAGAGCTTTCGATTTGAGCCATAGTTTAGTTTTAATTCTAATGTTCAACTTTATTAGAGCTGAGGTATAAAAAATCAAAATTTGAAGGAACTTTGTTTTATATCATTCTAGAAAAAGAAAAGACTGTAAAATGCTTGGTTTTGGTACTTTGGTGATGTTACCTGATCTGACTTACAGCAACACTTTTTTGACTTCCATTGGAATAATCACTGTATCCGTGAGATATGTTCCTCGGTGTTTTCAGATTGCAAAACTGAGCTAATTGTCTTTGAAATGAAGACGTATATTCTATTTTCTTAATCTTCGACTAAAATTCAAAAACCTTGGTTTAACCATGTTTAGTTTCTTGCTATTTCAAGCAGAGGCATTACCTTTAAAAATTATACTTGTCTTCAAATTCCAGAAACTCATGCTTCTCATATTTTATACCGGAACAACGAAATATCTATTTTTCGAGATTATAAAACTCTTTACGCAGTAGAAAATGCAGCAATCTTTCCAGTCCTCTACCTTACGTTCTTTCTGGGATTTTGTAAAAATAATATCAAATCTAACTTTGCTTCTTTCTCTTTACTCTCTCTTTCATCTTCTTAGGACAGTATTGCTGTTTTTGTTTCCTGTTAAAGCTAAACTTGTTCAAATTTTCTTCTCTAATTTGACTCTATACTATTTTACATCAATATATGGTATCCCACTAGTTGTTCTCAAAATTTGAGTTTCTGAGCTTGTATCCTACATTGGAAAACTGTTTTGTACTTGCCTATCAACTTCAACTTTTTCTCTTGAGTGAAAGGTTCAATTTCAAAAAATATTAATTTTCAGCCGATTCCCCTGAAACTTTCAGTGTTTATAGCTTTTTTCCCGATGAAAAAGTCTATTTCTAGCATTTTTCTGAGTCTATAATGGTTAAAAAGTTTTTGTGGGAATTTGACCCTTTTTCAAATGAATGGTGGGGCCAAACCACTTTTCGAAATTACCTTAAATTTGGATTGTATATTTAGAATTCTTTTGGCTACAAAAACTTTTAACAGAGTTTTATTCCCTAAGTTATAAAAAAATGTTATAAGCCAAAAACTGATCAACTGTCGGGAAAAAAATTTTTTTTAAAAAAATCCACCTTATCGGACAAAATTTTTTTACAAAAACTACAACTACAACATTTCTTATTTTGAGCGAGTGTATAGATGATGGATGGGACTACAAATTCTTTTCTATACTTTATTCAATACAATAAGACCTCTTAAAAATGGTCCATTTTTTGACCAAATTTCAAAAGTTCTCAAAATTTGAGTTTATATCTCGCTTCAAACAAATAGCATTTAATAATGTACTAAATAAAAGTTGTAGTCCTGTCCCACCTCTAAACAATATCCAAAAATAAAAAAATTGGTAGATAGCGTTTCTTTTTTTTTTTTTTAATAATTTTTTCCTCCGAAAGTGTAGGTTTTTCGCAAATTTTTTTTTTTCAAGAAAAAATTCAAGCACCTATATATTTTATTCTCGACGTGATATCAAAAACTGTTCCCACTAATGCAGAAAATTGAGGCTAAGATTATTCAGTAAAATTTCTAACTCATGTCAACCAGTGGTTTAACCCCGCTTTTCATATATATATATATATATATATATATATATATATATATATATATATATATATATATATATATATATATATATATATATATATATATATATATATATATATATATATATATATATATATATATATATATATATATATATATATATATATATATATATATATATATATATATATATATATATATATATATATATATATATATATATATATATATATTTGACCTCCGTTCTCTCTAAAGTTTTCGAATCTATCCTTAACAGGAAGATTTGGAAACATCTCAATTCTTCTAATCTTATCTCAGATCGCCAGTATGGCTTTCGTAAGAAACTCTCTACGGGTGATCTTCTTTCCCTTCTCTCTGACTCTTGGTCCTCCGCTCTTCGGCATTTCGGTGAATCTTTTGCTGTCGCGCTGGACATATCAAAAGCCTTCGATAGAGTCTGGCACAAAGCTTTGATTTCTAAACTTCCCTCTTTCGGTATCTATCCTTCTCTCTGTGATCTTCTCTCTAATTTCCTTTCCGGTCGTTCTATAGCTGCTGCTTGTAGACGGCCACCGTTCTTCCTTTAAATCTATTAATAGTGGTGTTCCTCAGGGTTCTGTCCTATCCCCAACACTTTTTCTACTTTTCATTAATGACCTTCTCTCTATTACCTCATCTCCTATCCACTCCTATGCTGATGACTCCACCCTTCATTATTCCTTCCAGTTTGAAAAACGTCCTACCCAACAGCAGTTGATAGACTCGAGAAGGGTAGCCTTGGAGCAACTAACCTCTGATCTTTCACTTATTTCAAATTGGGGCAGAGAAAACATGGTTGTTTTCAATGCCTCAAAAACTCAATTTCTTCATCTCTCCACTCGACACAATCTTCCACACAAGTATGATATCTTCTTCGAAAACACACAACTCAAGCCTTCATCTGTTCTTAATATTCTTGGTGTTTCTTTTTCTCGTGATCTTTCTTGGAAAGATCACATTACTTCTCTTTCTAAACAAGCTTCTAAGAGGTTGGGTGTTCTGAGGCGCCTTCAGAATTACTTCACGCCACCCCAGTTGCTTGCTCTGTATAGGGGTGTTGTTCGCCCCTGTATGGAGTACGCTTCGCACATCTGGGGTGGTTCCACACACACGGCTCTCCTAGAGAAGGTGGAGTCTAGGGCATTTAGTCTCATCAACTCTCCAGCTCTTACTAACTCTCTTCAATCTCTTTCTGCCCGTCGAATTGTTGAGTCACTCTCTCTTTACTATCGCTATTACAACGGACACTGCTCTTCTG
The DNA here is from genome assembly GCA_009176605.1 of Armadillidium nasatum. Lineage (NCBI taxonomy): Eukaryota > Metazoa > Arthropoda > Malacostraca > Isopoda > Armadillidiidae > Armadillidium > Armadillidium nasatum. The sequence goes on from SEYY01004350.1 coordinate 37,766, forward strand.
AACTCTCTCGTCGCATACCTCCTCCATTGAGAAGAGCTCGTGCGAACACGCCTTTCTACACAGTCTCATCCTTTCTCTGTCCAACTCTCCGACCCCAGACTTAACCGCTATGCTCAATCTTACATATACTCTACTGGTAAAGTCTGGAACACACTCTCCTTTCATCTGTTTTCCCAACTTCCTTTGACTTGCATACTTTCAAACGCCGTGTATCTGGACACGTCGGCCTCCATCGACCATGATAATAGATCCTTTCCCAACTCCGGTGGAATTTGGTAGGCCTCTGGCCTTTGCCCACCGAGGAGATAATATATAATATATATATATATATATATATATATATATATATATATATATATATATATATATATATATATATATATATATATATATATATATATATATATATATATATATATATATTGAACTTTGGGTCCAAATAACTTACAAATCTCTGGAATCTCAAGAAAACGTCAGAAATGAAAGTAGAACTCCAAGGAAAGATGCGTATATACTAAAATTTTCAGCTCATACGTTCTAATAATAATAATAAAAAAAATTAAGATTGGATTCTCCTCTTAAGGGAAACTTGTGCTTATTCATGGCATGCCAAAGAAGGAGGACTCATCTCAACTCTTAAACTGTCGTCCTATATCGCTTTAACCTTCGTTCTTCTCCATGTTTTCGAATATATCCTTTTCATGAAAATCTGAAAATATCTTAAAATCTTCTAATCTTATTTAAGATAGCAGATATGGTTTCATTAAGAATGCCCGAATAGTGATCTTTTTTCCTTTCTCTCTGACTCTTCATATTCTGTTCATTCCCATTTCGGTGAATCTTTTATTGTGGCTCTAAAGATATCGGAAACATTCGATAACGACACACAAAACTTTGATACCCAAATTTCCCTCTTTTGTCATTTATCCTTTTTCTGTGACCTCCACTCTGAATCCCTTCATCAGAAAATCCGACATAATTTTTCTCAAAGCTACATCTTCAAAAATACATAGCTTCTTCTGTCTTAATATCTATGGTATTTTCTTTTCTCTTGATCTTTTTTGGAAAGATTACATATTACCATTCGATAAAAAGCTTCTTAGAAGCAAGTTCACAACTTAATATCGCTCTGTATAAGGGGAGATCTCCCTTGTATGGAGTATGTATTTCATATCTAAAGTAGTTTCATATATATTGTACTCGTTGATTAGGTGGATTGTATGACTCTCGACTTGTCAATTATCTTGATCTCCCTAACTCTCTCCAGTTTTCTTTTGGCAGGCGAATTCTTGCATCTTTATCTCCATATTTTATTGCTATTCCAAAGGACGATGCACTTCTTTCTAGTCGTATACCTCCTCCTTTGAGGATAACTCATGCGACTCGCTTCTCCACAAAGTTTAATCCTTTTTCTTTACAACTCTTCGACCTTAGACTTAACAGCTATGTTCAATCTTGCAAAAAAAAAAAAAAAAAAAAAAAAAAAATTAATCCTGTACCCTACTATAATGTTCTGACACACTTCATTCATCAATTTTCCGAACTTCCTTTGACCTCCAAACTTTCAAACGGAGTGTATCTGGGCATGTCTACTTCTAATTTGGTCCTGAATAAGAAAAATAAGGCCGGTAGTGGTAGCAGTATTAAAAAAGTAAAGCTAGTTGTACCAAAGGTATTTCTTCCCAAAATGTGTGAACTATACCCCCATCAATAACGAACTACACCTTTGTAAAGACCAAGTAGCTGAGGTGGTGTGAAGAAATTTTGAAGGTGCCTCAGAACACCCAACCTCTTATAAACTTGTTTAGAAAAAGAAGTACTATGATCCTTTCAAGAAAGAGCACAGAATAAAAGCACCAAGAATATTAATTAGTGAAAGACGAAGGGCTTGTGAATGATAATGACAAGTAGAAAGATGAATGAACTCAGCTTTTGATCACTAGCGTCTATTATTTGCAGCTTAGTAATTAAAGGTGGAGCTGTCGGTATAGAAATGGATAGGTGATGAGTGACAGAGAGAAGGCTTTTAAAGAAAGAGAAAAAGAGTTGGGAATAGGGAGAACCTTGAGGAACATCAAAATTAATAAACTTAAAGTATGAACTGGGACCTTCTTCAACTTCTACTATAGAATGTCAGAAAGAAAATTCAGAAAATGATTACAAATAAAAGACGAAGATAGTTGTGTGGAAAATTATTACGAGTTGAAAGATGAATAAACTGAGCTTTTGAAGTACTGAACCAACTATATTTCCTCTACCCTAATTAGAAATTTGAGAAAAATCAGAGGTTAGTTGCCCCAAGGCCAAATTACTGACATCATTTAATTGCAATTGAGTTGGATAGGTGATGAAGTGACAGAAAAATGGTCAGAAATGATATGTAATAAGAGTTGTGAGATAGAACAGAATCCTGAGGAACACAACAACTAGTAAATTTAAACAATGAACTGGCACCAACTTTAACTGCTGTTAAAGAACTACCATAAAGGAAATCAGAGAGAAGGTTGCAAAAAGAATGATTGGTATCGAAGAGGAAAGTCTAGAAAGCAAAGTTTTGTGTCAGATTCTTTTGAAAGTTTTCGATATACATAGGATCACAGCAAAAAAATATATATATCATCAAAATGCGGGAGAGCAGAGTACGAAGAGCCAGAGAATAAGAAAAGATCAATATTAAAGTGCTTCTTATGTGACCATAGATAAGATTATAATTTTTGAGATGCTTCCAAGTTTTCCAGTTAGAGATAGTTTAAAATTCTCGAAAATACTGAGATCAAAGCAATAGGACCATATTTCGACACAGTTTGAATGAGTGCATTCTCTCAAAAAGAGCAAAAATTAAGTTAATATTCTTAGAACAAATAATTTACTAAATTTAGAAGCACAAGTTTTTAAAATCAAATGTGATACAGTTAGGATCGTGCTTTTTATTATTAAGCATAAAGAGAAAAAATAACATCGTTATTGAATAATTATTAGGTAGAAATGAGTTGGAGAAAGGTATATAGAGAAGGAGAAATAACTCCAGATTTGTCTAAAGTGGAATTAGAGGTAAAGATATGAAAGAAGAGTTTAGCTTTAGCAGAAGGTATTACAGCATTTGTGCAGTCATAAGTTAAAGTGATAGGAAAAGTAAAAAGCAAAGTCACAGTTGATATTTTTTGGCAAAGTATCACATAGAGTTTGAGGAAGACAAACCGGAAAGATTTTCTACAGTGAAAAGAGTTTTTATTGTTACGTATAATATATTTAGCATGGTTTTTGGATAAAATATAAGAAACAAGAGATTCTAGAGTTTGTAGACCAGGATAATACCTGAAGCCAATGTTCCAGTCCTAAACTGCAAGAGAACAAGCATCGTTAAATCAAGGTTTTTTTTACCTTTAGTTGAAAGAGAAGAGAATTTAAATGTACCCTTTGTGTCAGAGAGTCACCACGATAATGCGCTTTACGAAATTGGAAGAAATAGCGATTTTAAGGGAAATAATCAAAGGACGGACGACCTCAAGTTCGACCAATTTGTGGCATGAATGTGCCAAAATTTGTTTCCTTGAGGTAGGCTGTGGTCTTTCTTGTTGAAGACATAAAGAGCTAAAGCAGATTACGAAGACGAAACAGTAATAGAGGTGGAAAGAGTTTAACAATATAAGGGGAAGGATTAAAAGTTAAGAAAATAGTAAAAAATATGGTGTTCATTTCCAAGCCGATTTGGGATATGGGTTGGGAACTGCAATAACTGCTCAAGGTTATTCTGAGTAAAGATGTGAAAGCCAAGTTTAAAGGCAGTATCTAGATAACTGGAAGAAATCCACTGACAGTGATGAACATCGAAATCTTAAAAAGCGACGATTTCAGAGAAAGGAGAGGAGTGAATGTGTTCTATTTTTGTAATTATTATAGCCAAAGAAATTAAGATAATTAGTAGTTTTTGGAGATAAATGAACAAAACAAAAGAATATTGTCATCAATTGGCAAGCGACTCAGCCCTAAATTTGGAAGACAAAATAAGAAAACATGAAAACAAAAAGAATCGTTTCCATATACGAGCAACACTCTTTATTAATTATGGATAGAGGTTATAAAAGGAAGCAGAATAGAGCTTGCTGTCAGAGTGTTCAAACACCTGATAAAAAGGGAGTTGATGTTTAACAAAGTTGCAAAAAAGGACCGTACACCAGAGAAGCCCGAGGTGAAGTCTTACTGGCATAAATCCCATCGTCAAAGGCCAATGACTCTCAAAAGATGCCAGGGAAAAGAGGGGACAAGGGACAATGTTTGAACACCTTCCTTCCACGAATCTTCTAAGTGGTTTGTTTATGTTAATTTATATATGTTTATGTTATATATTTTATTCTGTTATAACCAAGAATCTTTTTATTTTATTTTTTTATCATTAACATTTTTATTGCTGTTTTTTTATATTTTACTTTCCTATATATTTTTAATATATTTATTTATAATATATATATATATATATATATATATATATATATATATATATATATATATATATATATATATATATATATATATATATATATATATATATATATATATATATATATATATATATATATATATATATATATATATATATATATATCAGTGGCGGCTCGAGGCTTCTGAAGGTGAGGAGGCACAGCAATAGTCAATATATATATATATATATATATATATATATATATATATATATATATATATATATATATATATATATATATATATATATATATAT
>SEYY01004350.1:45000-60000 GCA_009176605.1 Armadillidium nasatum
TTACTTATTATGTTTACTACGATAATACTAGTATCAATATCAGTGATGATACTTACTTCAAAAATAATAATAGTAACAATAATAATAATAGTGATAATAATAGTAATAATAGTGATTGAGTCAAGAATAAAAGTCAGGAATAATTTCCAGATATACCAAATTTTGAAGGTGTGCACTTTTGTGAGTTTTAAAGTGAGGGAGATTAAATTCGGCTGGAAAAAATAGAAGGTAGAAGAGAATTCCGCAAAAGTGTGGTAGCAGGACAGAAGAACCACAATTACATCAGTTGCCAATGTCCACATAAAATCATTTGCAGACACTGCACCCGTTGTGCAAACGGGACTCTGCTGAAAAGAGGCAAAGCAATAACATCACGTCACAAAGATGAATTGGAAAGTATGAAACAGTTTGTAAGTTTTTTTGGTCTTTGATTCGACCCTGTCGAAAAGATGAGTGAAACCTTATCAACTCTAGGTATGAGAGCAGTACTCCATATTATCGGAGTGTGAATGGATTGAGCTAGTTTAGCAACTTAGATCATTAATGAAAAGTAGGAATAGAGCAGGATATAAAACAAAATGCTGTTGTATACACCATTGTTGACAGGAAAGAAAGAAGAAGTCGTTCCATCAACAACAGCCGATTTGACATAAGCTAGACATATAAGTAAGTAATGAGGAGGAAACTCCAAAAAGGGAGCTTGAAAGGCAAAGACGCCGCATGTCATAATCAGACAAAAGTCTTGAACATGTCATGCGTTTCCAAACAAGACTCTCCAGTTCCTTAAGAGCAGAATATAAATCTTTGAGGTAGGAAAGTTTATCACTAGTGAACCTCCATCGCCGAAAGCCAATGCTAATGTTTTGAAAGAAGGGAAAGGGACTCCCATAATCCAAGAAATGTGAGTTGAGAATGGTTTCAAAGATCATTGACAGAATACAAGTAAGATCTATAGAGCGATAGTTAGAAGGATCAGAGAGTCTACTTTTCTTCAGAATACGTTGGACAATGTACGCTTCCAACAGAGGGAAGCACTAGCATTGAGACGTAGAGAGAATAGTTGAAATAGGAACTTCACTACCTAGAAGCACACTCCTTCAAATCTCGGGGAGGAATGACGTCCTGGTAGCTTGCCTTCCTAACTCTCATATATTTCAGAAGACTGCACACCTAATCAAATGTAATCACATGTAAAGGAATGGGACAACTGAAAGGAGAACGAGAAGGTGGAGGAGAATTGCCCGAGTCGTACAGGGTTGAATTGGAGGAAAACAGGAGGCCAATTAGATTAACCTTTTCAGCTAAAGAATTGGCAACAGAACTGTCAAAGTGAATATGAGTATTAAAGGCCGATGTTTTTATCAAAAAAGCCAGAGAGATTTATCAGAAGAAGACCTTAGGAGATTAGCGCACTTTCGTTTGGTGAAAGTCAGCTTTCCTCTTCGAATAAGATGAACGAGATTTATAGGAGAACTAGAATTTATCCACTCTCGAAAAAGTGCTGTCTCATGCAAGAAAGGAACAAGAACAAACAAGATCGAACCATGGATTTTGATGAGAGAAAGATTTAGTACAATAGAATAAGATATGAATCTGTACATCCCAACAACGACTACAGCCCCTACCTTATCGTCAGAAACCGAAGCATCTTCCGAGTCAAAGCAGTCACTATGGGAATGGTTAGCGTACAGAATCAGAGCAAAGCTCCCCAAACAGTAATTATTGAACAAGTTACTGTTATATATATTAAAAGAGTTAGAGGATGAATCCTTAGATAATTGGTGTCTCAGACAAGAGCAAAAAATTAGGGTGAGAATTGTAGAAGTGAAATTAAACAGTTTCTAAATTAGTTTGTAAGTTACGGACATTCGTGAGGTATATATATATATATATATATATATATATATATATATATATATATATATATATATATATATATATATATATATATATATATATATATATATATATATATATATATATATATATACTTCCGATATTTCCCCAACTCTGGTGGAAATTGGTATGTCTCTGGCCTTTGCCACCAGAGGATATATATATATATATATATATATATATATATATATATATATATATATATATATATAATATATATATATATATATATATATATATATATATATATATATATATATATATATATATATATATATATATATAAACTGATCTTAAAGTGTTAATATAAATTGATGGATGAAAAGTTTTCCCTGTTTATTGTTTTAGCAAAGATTGGGATTTCTAAGTCATTACTGATAAACCAATAATTAAAAATGGAATCTCAGTCTTGTTTTCGTTGACATGAATGAACATAACATTCGTATCTATTAAAGGAAGATTCAGGTCCCATTGATAACTATAAATAATCAGTTAGAATTATTGGATTGTCAATGATGACTTAGAAATTCGAATTTTTACCAAAATAATGAATAAGGAAACTTATGATATATATATATATATATATATATATATATATATATATATATATATATATATATATATATATATATATATATATATATATATATATATATATATATATATATATATATATATATATATATATATATATATATATATATATATATATATATATATATATATATATATATATATATATATATATATATATATATATATATATATATATATATATATATATATATATATATATATATATATATCTTTTCCCAAATAGGGTTCTCACTCTGTAAGTTTGTAAGTGGGACTAGCTACTTTATCCATCTGCTCTTAAAAGTTCCTCTCCAAGAGCGTTAAAAGATCTTGTTTTTCGGTTCGTTGATTTCAGTGCTAGTCCTTGAGTTTTATTTAAACTCGCAGGTAGGTTTTTTTTCATTCAGTGTGACTAACATTGTCTTCTATCTAACTTCTAAGCACTTTCTTCCAGAGCTCTGAAGAAGATCATTCTCGGAGCTATGGATTCCAATGCTGATCCTGGAGTTGCCGCAATGTTTTTTCTTTATCACATCTGTTTACTAGGTCTGTCGTATGAGCCCTCCTAATGGAAGGTGGTGTCTGCTGTAGTTGACTAAATTATTCTGGTGTTAGGGTAGCATAGACTTTTATAACATAATCAGTGTTCAAGAAGAGAAGTCTACTTTCCTTACTGTTAATCTTTTCTGAAGATTAACACTGTCTTAAACTTTTGTTGCTTCCCAACAAATTTTTAAAAAATTTGCAATATATTATTCGTTTTTTTTAATTAACTTCTCTTTAAAATCTCAAAATAAAATATGAATACATTAATTATTATCAAAAGGTTTTCTTTCTTGACGGCTCATTGTATCCAAGCTAAACAATTTCTGTTTCTCTAATCGAGGTTTCTATTGAGAGAGTACATTATTCTTCTTTAGATTACTTTTTCTCTTTATATATATATATATATATATATATATATATATATATATATATATATATATATATATATATATATATATATATATATATATATATATATATATATATATATATATATATATATATATATATATATATATATATATATATATGCGATTTCATAAATTTTGCTGGAAATTGGGTACTTGCGCCAGACATCACTATAAATGTTATCGGGTTGCCCCAAATTTGGTTTGGGTTATTGTTTATATATAAACTCTTATAGATTATCTATTTTTAGCAAATATTATCTCTTAATTTTTATTTTGTATATTTTTATTTTTGTCGTTTACAGAAGTAGATAAAGAGTAACCAATGAAAATGTTAGAAAAAATAAAATATATACTTTGTTACTATTAGTTAATCTATATATATATATATATATATATATATATATATATATATATATATATATATATATATATATATATATATATATATATATATATATATATATATATATATATATATATATATATATATATATATATATATATATATATATATATATATATATATATATATATATATATATATATATATATATATATATATATATATATATATATATATATATATATATATATATATATATATATATATATATATATATATATATATATATATATATATATATATATATATATATATATAGGGATAAGAACTGGTTTAAAAGAACGTAGTTTACTCTTGTCTTCGATAGTAGAAATCCACCTTCCTGATTGGCGAAGCTTGGAACATTTCGAGATAAAAACGCAATACTGTCCTCGCTTTTAAAAACTTACCCATTACACACAAATGCTTGTCCCCAGTACATTTCCAGTATCCTTGATGTGTTGTAGTATTATATATATATATATATATATATATATATATATATATATATATATATATATATATATATATATATATATATATATATATATATATATATATATATATATATATATATATATATATATATATATATATATATATATATATATATCAGGAAATAGGGTAAGACTTAAATATTAAAAATGTTACGGTATGGAAGATCAAAAATTTTTCAGCAATTTCGAATTGGTGTTCTTGGAGCTCCTTTTAATCAAGGGCAGGTATGATTAACAGTTATTTTTCTATATTTATTTATTTTATTTTATTTAAATTTTTTTTTATTATTATTATTTTTGATTGTTCTAAAATTTTATTCATTTATATGAATTATTTTTATTTTACACTGTTTTATTTCTTCTTATATATATATATATATATATATATATATATATATATATATATATATATATATATATATATATATATATATATATATATATATATATATATATATATATATATATATATATATATATATGCCTAAGAATGGGAGACCCTCTCAACCCTTAAATTATCGTTCTGTTTCTTTAAGCTTCGCTCTTTTTAAAGTTTTCGAATATATATCCTTTTACAGGAAGATTTTGGTAGCACCTCAATTCTTCTAATCTTATCTCTGATCTCCAGTATGGCTTTCGTAAGAAACGCTCAACTGGTGATCTTCTTCTTTCCCTTCTCTATGACTCTTGGTCCTCCTCTCTTCGGCATTTCCTTGAATCTTTCTCTAGAACGCTAGACATATTGAAAGCCTTCGATAGAATCTGGCACAAAACTTTGATTCTAGACTTCCTTCTTTCGGAATCTTTCATTATCTCTGTGACCTTCTCTCTGATTTTCTTTCCATTCGTTCTATAACCGCTTTTGTAGGCCGAAGAATCTGACTTAAATCTATTAATGGTGTTGTTTCTCAGAGATCTTTGCTATTCCCAACTTTTTTTTTTAAATTATTTTTCATTAATAACCATTCTTCAATTATATCATCACCTATTCACTCCTTTGCCGATAACTCCAGAAAGTTTGAAAGACGCGCCTCCGAACATCAGTTAATTGATACAAGGAGAGTGACCTTGGAGAAAATTACCTCTGATCTTTCTCGTATTTCAAATTGGGGCAGAGAAAACATGGTCGTTTTCAATTTTGAAATTTCTTCACTCCACTCAAATTGCTTGCTTTTGATATGGGTTGTTCGCCGCTGTATGGAGCACACCTCCCATATCTAGGGTGGTTTCATTCATACAGCTCTCCTTGAAAAGGTGGAGTCTAGGGCTTTTCGCCTTAAAAACTCTTTAGCCCTCACTAACTCTCTCCAGCCTCTTTCTGCCCGTTGAATTATTGAGTTACTCTCTCCATACTATTGCTTTTACAACTGACATTGCTCTTCTGAACTCTCCCGTCGCATACCTCCTCCACTGAGAAGGGCTTGTGTGACACGCCTTTCTATACTGCAAAGTCTGAAATACACTCGATTTCTTTATTTTCCCAATTACATTTGACTTGGACACCTTGAAACGCCGTGTGTCGGAACATGTCGACTTTTAATTGATCTTGATTCTGTTATTCTGAAACTCCGTTGAAAATTAGTTAGCCTCTAACCAGAGGATATATATATATATATATATATATATATATATATATATATATATATATATATATATATATATATATATATATATATATATATATATATATATATATATATATATATATATATATATATATATATATATATATATATCATTGAAGAATTCAGAGCTTAAGTGGATCAAGTCCAGTCTTCTCACATTTTTATTTTAATAAAATAACTGTAAACAATAACAGTTAACTGTAGCTGATGTAGAATTAGTAGATATTGTAGATATTAGTAGGTATTGTCTGTAACACTTTAAATTAACTGTAAATTGTGTGGCCATACAATTTATTGCTTTATAGAAGAAAATGTCATAGAAATTCAAGGTCAATTATTTTTATTTTTTATTTTTTTTTTTTTTTGTAAGTGTGATTTGGATCTGCACAGGTACTTCCTGTAGTTCTTTTGGATATTTGGAGGGTTCAGAGTTAAAGTGAACCAAGTCCATATTTTTGCCATTTTTCACTTACACTGCCATGGTAGAGTAAAAATGTTATATTTTATGTGTATTAGTGAATCAAATCCATAGTTCAATTTTAATGTTAATTAAGTTCAATGTTAATTAATTAAGTTCAGTGTTAATTAATAGCAGCTAATCAACTTTGAGATCTATTTTCTCGGAAATGAACCTCATGGACTTGGTTCACTTTAACTCTGAACTCTCCATGTATAAATTAGAATAAGTTTTATTATGTATTTATGATTTTATTTGTTTTATTCAAAAGGCAAAAAAATAAAAAAAAATAAAAAAAAATAAAAAAATTTAAAAAAAATAGTTGAATATTGTTATTGGTTTTTCTATCAAAATTTTCTTTCCGTTTGGTTGAGTTTAAATAATCCATTCAAATACAGTAAATAATTTTTTAAAATGCTTCATTTATTTGCACAAATAAATACTTTTTTTTTACACCTAATTACGCTTGCTATATTTTAAGTAAAATTTTAAGGGCCACAGAGAGAAGGGAAGACCTTGAAAGAGAAAAGTTTACAAATCAAAGCTTTGTACCAGAATCTATAGAAGGTTTCCAATATATTCTGTACCACAGCAAGTATTCATTGTAGAGGAGAAAACCATGGGAAAATAGTAGAACGCTTATTTCGGGAGGTATAATGGCGATCGGATATAAGATTAGACAATTTAAGATATTTCCAAATCTTCCTGTCAAAGATAGATTCGAAAATATTGGAAAATCCTCTTGGTAAAACAACAGGAAGCTAGTTAAAGATTCGATAGGGAGTTTCTCTTTATGTTTGGCACGGGTTGAATGACAGTACACTTTCCTAATATGAAAAAAGAAGGCTGAAGTTTTTAAAGTTAGAGAGAATGTTTGATTCCTAATTATCTGTTTTGGAGTCACCCACAAAGTTATTGATACCTGAAACATATCTGTACCATTGAGAACCTTCAGTATCATTTAAAACTTTCGTGAAATTAGAAACGTTGATGAGTTTACGAAGTTGAGACTATTAATGGAGTTTATTTAAGTTTTTTTGATACTCATCAAAGGAACAATTCTCAACCCGTATTTGAAACAATTGTCCTGTTTGTCCATGGTCTTAATAATTTGCCTTTTCATTAGTCCAAATTTGATGTGGAGCGATGAGGAATGATTTAATCAGCGTCTGCCACTGGTTCGTCATGACTTTCCCTTTAGTCGTGCTTTGAGTAGCAGGCCAAGCGTCACTTTTTTCCATATGACTTCATTTGTCCTAATTTCCCACAAGTACATGTTTAAAAATAAGAAGAAGCTAAACCTTGATGTATATGTTAAAAACTGGAAGGCGTTTTGGGGTAAATATAGAATGAGTGTTGTCAATTATTCTAAAACTTGAAGACAATTCGACAAGACAAATGTCACGCAATTTTCGATACGTCACCTTAAAAATTTCTTAAATACCTTAAAAGATACTCAAAGAAAGAGTTTAACAATTGGTCTGTGGTCAGGTTTCTTGAAAGTGTTTATAAATTAATTATTTGAAGTGGTGTTCAAATATATATATATATATATATATATATATATTATATATATATATATATATATATATATATATATATATATATATATATATATATATATATATATATATAATATATATATATATATATATATATATATATATATATATATATATATATATATATATATATATCCAAGCATCACTATGTATTTATTTATTTAAATGTTTCTTTAATTTTCAGACTAAACTTGGTGTGAAAGATGGACCTCAGACTATCAGAAATACGGGATTCATTAAAAAACTTGAAGAACTAGGTAATATATATATATATATATATATATATATATATATATATATATATATATATATATATATATATATATATATATATATATATATATATATATATATATATATAGAAAAGATTACCAAGGTAGGTGAAGGTGAGAATGCATGAAAGATGTTGTATACCGGTGGTTACGTATGGAAGCGAAGTATGGAGATTAAAAGAGGGAAAGAGGAAAAAAATAGAAGTTTTCAAAATAAAAGGTCTGAGAGCGGTTTGTGATGTTGGTAGAAGAGATTGAGTCGGGAATGTTAGAATAAAGGAAATGTGTGAGTGGAGAAGGGGCATGGTTGAGAGAGCTGAACAGAAATGCGAAAAGATGATTTGGGCATGCTTGTAGAATCAATGAATAGATAATGGCTAAAAAGGTATTTGTTTCAGAAGTGGAGGGTGTAAGAGATACGGTGAGACAAAGTGGAAGTTGGATGAGTAGTGTCAAGGAGTTGTTAACAGATAGAGGGATGACTTGGGAGGAGGGTGTACTGTTGACGGAGAATAGGAATGAATGGAAAAGATTGGTGAAGGAGTGAGTGTTTGAATGAATGTGGCCTGCGGTAGACACCACCCCTCGATTGTGGGAAAGGTTGTAGGTATATATATATATATATATATATATATATATATATATATATATATATATATATATATATATATATATATATATATATATATATATATATATATATATATATATATATATATATATATATATATATATCAAAATAAACTCGCAACTCAGGACACGACGTCGTTGATGCTGGAGATGTACAACCTGACGATGGCGTTGATGGGGAAACAGGCCCTTCCGGTGAAAAGAACCACAGAAGGGTTTTAACTTATAATCAAAAATTATCAGAAGCAGTTAGAAAGATAAGAGAAGATCATAGGATGTGCATCACCCTTGGAGGAGACCATTCAATAGCGATTGGTTCCGTCTCGGGGCATTGCATAGGAACTCCACACAAGCAAGTAAGGACTGAACGTTTCGGTTCTACTTTTTCCAGTTTTTTTTCTGTTTTTTTTTCAGTTTTTTTTCTGTTTTTTTTTCCAGGTTTTTTTTCAGTTTTTTTTTTAAAGCTTATAGAAATCTCTTTAGAGATAAAGGAAAAAATCCAATGTATATTGTAATAAATGTTTTACTTTTTTATTTTTATAAATACTACTTCCAAATTAAGTCATAGATTTGTGCCTACCATATATATATATATATAATATATATATATATATATATATATATATATATATATATATATATATATATATATATATATATATATATATATATATATATATATATATATATATATATATATATATATATATATATATACATATATATATATATATAAACAGTTAATAGTTCTGTGGGTGGATGCTCATGCTGACATTAACACAGGACGAACTTCTCCTACTGGAAACATGCACGGCATGCCAATTTCATTCCTAGTTCAGGAGTTAAAACACAAAATAAACAGACTTCCCGGTAGCGAGTGGCCTCAACCAAGGTAAGATAAATAGAAATTTTTGGCCCTTTTGGCCCTTTTGGCCCTTTTGGCCCTTTTCAAAGAATAGTTTTAGCTTATTATATAACTGTATTATTAAATCCCAAATCGATATTTTTTCATTTTGGAACTATAATGATCTTTATTTAATGTATTAGATGATATTTTTGCACATTAGTTTTGCATTTTTAAATTCAATCTTAGAGAACTTTAAAATCGTCTTTGAACTTTTATTTTGGTTTCAAAGTAAATTTCAATTTTTTAATTTTTTCATAGCTTATTTAAATATTTATTTATTTTGCCTATTTTATGTTTATTTATCACCCTCCTTCCTTCAAAGAAAGCTCTTCTAAGACATTTGCATATTCTCTATATTGTAATAAAGAGATGCCTGGATTGTAGAATAGACTTGTCAACTAAGTTTCAATTCCATTTCAATCACTCTACCGTGTCTCAAACGGTAGGATGGTTGACTCACGTGTTTGAGGGCTCCGGTTCGATTCCTCTTGGGAATCCTAGGTATATGCTACCTAGAAAAGTTCCTCTCCTCGAATAGGGCAATGCCCGTGAGATGTGAACCTTTAAATAAAAAAAGAGAATATGAAGATATCTTTATGTTTTTGTGGTCGTAAAGAAGATGTTTAAATAGAATATGAAGATATCTTTATGTTTTTGTGGTCGTAAAGAAGATGTTTAAATTGATTGGATAGCTATTTTCTTTCGTGATAAGATCACATTTAGAATTATAATTCCAATAAAATAAAAATGCAAAATTATAAGATCATCCTTTTCGCCTGTCTATGGTATTCTATTTAAGGAGGATCCACTTTCACGATTCCGAAATAATTATCTAATATGAAAGCTCTCCATTTCACTTTGTATCTGTGTTCCATCAACGAACTCTCTTGATGGAAGCGATCACAATGTTGGTCGTTCAGGTCACCACAATTTTGAGAGAAGAAATTCAGGTGGGATTGAGTTTCAACAACGAATTGCACACTCAGATGTTCATGAGAATAAATCAATTCTTCTACAAGTTCTCTAAAAATTTCAACTTTGAAATTTCCAAGAAAATCATTGGAAACCTTTTTAAAAAATTCCTTCTTGTCGCTTAGCACTACCTCAAACTGATTTTCTTTAAAAAAGTGACTGATTTGTGGACCAATGAACACGTTTGACTTCCAGGGGCAAAATATCGGGGAGTCTCAGTCCCAAAGTAATATCGATATATCAGCAAAATATTGATATATCGGTAAAATATGGATATATCAGACAAAATATCGGCATGTCGGTGTGAAATATCGGCAAATATCGGCAAAATCTAGATTCTTCTTGTCGCTTAGTACTGCTTCAAACTGATTTTCTTTAAAAAGGTGCCTGAATTGTGGGGCGATGAACTCGTTTGCTATTTCTTTCTTGAAGCTGAGCTTGGAAAATTTGGGAAAAAAATTTAAATCCTTTATCTCTAGAGCGAAATGCTTTCACCTTAACGTAGTAGTGCAGAAAATCCACTTTTGCAACCAGGATGCCAAAAGTTCTGCCCAGATTTTCCGAAAGTTCAAGATTCGTTTATTGACCTCTCATTCCGTGATCTTATGACTGAAGTAGACTGTGTTAGACAAACTTTCATCATTTTGATGGCTAGTGTTCTTAACTGTATGAAGAAACTGTTATCTCTTTCAGAATTTCAGAATTGACTAAAAGTTTAGTAATAGGTTTTCTCAGTAAAGCGAGAGTCGAATTAAAGATGGTTTGTTAGTGGGCATAAATGCTGATTTTTCTTTAGGGACAAAGCTTCTCCCACTCGAGGTCACCCTTCAAAAATAAAAAATTTAAACTCTTTTCTATGAAAAATTAAGTTTTACAACTTTATTTGATGTATTTTTGTAATAAATATCAGTATGAATACTTTTTATAGCAGAATAAGAGAGTGAACAAGACAACTTACCTGCTCTCGTCATTTTGATTCACGGTAAATTTTAGGTAAATATATTACTAAGTAATTAATTAACAAAATTAATAATTTTAATAAAACAAACTAAATAAAAGGTCAATAGAAATATACCGATCATTACTCAGAATATTATTTTATTATAAGATTTAACTTTTAATAGTTATATCTAGTTTTGCTTCCCAGATGAACCCCACAACAAAGAGCAATTCGTGTGTTCTTTCTGTGACCTTTATTTGAGCTCCTGATTATTGGCGATAAAAAAAAGCAGTGCTAAGCGACAAGAAGAATCTAGATTTTGCTGATATTTCACACAGATATGCCGATAGTTTGTCTGATATATCGATATTTTACCGATATATCAATATTTTGGCGATATATCGATATTACTTTGGGTTTGAGACTCCCCGATATTTTTCCCATGGAAGTCGATTATTGCGATATATTGTTACACTACTAACAATATATGGCAAGTAAAAGATTAAAATAATTTTAGGAATATGTTACTGATTGATGCACTAGGCTGAATTTGAAAGTCAAATAAAAAAAAATGGCCGAATCCCCAGATCCAAGTCTTGGACTGGGGGCATCTCTAATATATATATATATATATATATATATATATATATATATATATATATATATATATATATATATATATATATATATATATATATATATATATATATATATATATATATATATATATATATTCCAGTTTTGAGGTCAAACATTTAGCTTATATTGGACTTCGAGATGTTGATACTTTAGAACAGTAAGATTTATTTTTCGTATTTTATTTATTTATCTATTTTTTTTTATTTTATCTTCATATTAACTTTTCAAATTCCACTGAAATTAACTTTAAAAAAAAATACTGTGAACATTTTCAAATGACTTTTCCATTTTCAACTCCTTGTGACTTGTTCTTTTTGCGGTTAATTACAGGAAATATTTAGACGATATGGGAATTCTTCATTTTGGAATGAGAGATTTGGACAAGATTGGACTTTCAGAAGCGGTGGCGAGGTGTCTTGATCATTTACAGCCTACGGAAAGTAGATCTTTACATGTTTCTTTCGATATTGATGTCCTAGACCCCTTTGAGGCACCAAGCACTGGAACACCAGGTACATATGTATATATATATATATATATATATATATATATATATATATATATATATATATATATATATATATATATATATATATATATATATATATATATATATATATATATATATATATATATTATAAGTCAGTACTGGGGTCTACTGCTACCTCTATTCAAAATATTTCTCCCCTCTATTCTTTATTATCGTATTTTAAGGGGGAAAAATTGTAGTTCATTGGAATTTTCTATACACTTACACTAAAAATAATAAAAAATGTGCAAATAAAAATTATATTTTCAGGTTTGATAAAAATATAATGCTAAAAACAAATACTTTTCCAAGGGTATCTATCTTATCTTTTATCAGTAACATCTACTCCTAATCGTTTTACTTTTGGGATAAATTATTTTCAATGGCTTCAATTTTGTTTTATTTTTCATGCCTCGTTGGATGTTTTTGATTAATAAATAATTTGCTTCCTTGAGCATCTGCCTAGTTTACCAGTACAGTAAATACTACCGCATATATATATATATATATATATATATATATATATATATATATATATATATATATATATATATATATATATATATATATATATATATATATATATATATATATATATAATATATATATATATATATATATATAATATATATATAAAAAAAAAAAAAAAAAAAAAAAAAATTTTTTATTTAAATTTTTTTTAATTTTTTTTTTTTAATTTATTTTATTTTGAATTAATTAATTTCGTATTACGAAGTGATGAATGTTGGTATGAAATTTGTGACTCTCACATACTGTTAATACACTGCAAAATTGTCCTAACGAATCGTTGGGACAAGTGGCAAAAATGCCACAGTAAAATATATTATGTCCCAACGATTCATTAGGACAATTTTTGTAGTTGTATTATTGAGGAGTGTCGAAAGAATTTTTTTTTTTTTTTTTATAATATTTTTCTAAAACTTTAACTATGTGGTGAACGAGTATTAGGGTTGAAAATGTGCAACATTTATTTTGGGGGAAGGGAAGAGTATTGATAGTCCCTTTTAGTTATTTTCGTCTCTATTCTCTTCCGTCTACCGACTCAAACAGTAGGGTGATTCACTCACGGGCTTGAGGGCGCCGGTTCGATCCCACTTGGGGATCTAGGTAATATAATACCTAGAAAAGTTCCTCTCCTCGAATAGGGCAATGCTTGAGATGTGCTTATTTTCTTTCTAAAAATTGCCAATGTGAAATCTTATATCGAAAAAGTCTTCTAAACCACAAAAAATTTCTCTCTTATATTACGGTATTTTTGCAGTGCGAGGAGGCTTGTCACTAAGAGAAGGATTATCCATAGTTGAAGAAGCGCGTAACACTGGAAGGTTAAGGGGATTCGATCTTGTGGAAGTAAATCCAACCCTCGGTACTGTCAAGGACGCTGCTCTGACTGCTGAAGCTGCCAAAGCTATTATTTTAAGTGCTACTGCTGGAGTCAGGGGATAAAGAATAATAATAAAAATAACCTTTTATTTTTTCCTTTTATTAAATTTAACCTTTAAAATTTTTTTTTATGCTTCTGTGTCTCTAAATTTAAATATATATATATATATATATATATATATATATATATATATATATATATATATATATATATATATATATATATATATATATATATATATATATATATATATATATATATATATATATATATATATATATATATATATATATATATATATATATATATATATATATATATATATATATATATATATATATATATATATATATATATATATATATATATATATATATATATATATATATATATATATATATATATATATATATATATATATATATATATATATATATATATATATATATATATATATATATATATATATATATATATATATATATATATATATATATATATATATATATATATATATATATATATATATATATATATATATATATATATATATATATATATATATATATATATATATACCCCTTTTGACTCAGCTTCTCAGTGTTCTTTTCATAATTTTTCCCAAATTTGTAAAAATATATATCATTAAAGTTTTCTTCTATTATTATTATTATTATTATTATTATTATTATTATTATTATTATTATTATTAAATTATAAATAAAAAAAGAAAAGAATTGGGGAAAATAATCAAT
>SEYY01004350.1:65000-70000 GCA_009176605.1 Armadillidium nasatum
AGTCCAATAGTTGGAATTTTGTAAACTCGTGATAGAATGAACAGTAACCATAACCTTGTAACAGTAACAATAACAGTAACAATAACAATAACAGTAATAATGAAGTTCCTGAACAGCTAAGAAATTATTAAAATATTTTAAAAACTGTACTGTATATTATCATATAGTTTTTAAATTAATTTTCTTTTGATAACAGCTATTTATAATAACGGAAACAGCGATTGCATTAAACTAAAGAAGGATACAGCACTAAAATTAAAATTGAATATGACAAAATAGTTTTTTTTTTTCAAAGGTTGAAAAAATCATTCAAATATACAAAATAACTTCCTGACATTGAAAATATCCAAAATTTTATTTTATATTTATTTCCTCATTCTTCGAAATTATCTATTCATTTCCTTAGTTTGCTTATTCATCCTTTGATATTTGCATTCAAGGTAGTCAATGAACTTTAAAAAAAGTAACATTGATGTTAAAGTAAATTACATATAGTATTATTGAATTAATTATAGTATTATTATCTTCCTGTTTGAACTGCTTGTGCAGTGAGTAATATAATCATTAGAAATGACAATTTTTAGATACCAAAATATGTATTTGTATTTAGGATACTAAAAAATAATTTGTAGAAAAATTTTATTTATATATAACGAACAACAATACATATTCTGTACACTGTTGAATTCATAAGAGCCGTTAACTTTGTTCATCGTTAGATCTTTAAACTGATAATAAACCATGTCGTTCTTGGCGAATTGGCACAAGATTACTTTATAATTTATTTTAATATTTTATTTTTATAATAAATTTTTATAAAGCTTTTGTATAAAAAAATGGTATAAAAAAATTAGGTTAAAAACTCTTAGAGCTTTTAATTTATTTCCTAACAAATTCATCAGCGAATCCTTGGCCATAAGGATCGTACAACCATGGGTAGGTATTGGGACACTCAGAACAAGTGTACAGGTACATACTTTCTTCGTTAGGGAAAAGTCTGGGAACTCTGTTTGGACAAGGATTAGGAAGCGAGCAGAATGGTAGTCCTTGAACATCGCATTTCAATTTCCATTCCTCGAAATTATTAATGCCGGCGATTTCCGTTGGATTCAAAATCCAACTAATAGCTTGTTGCATAGTTACAAAGAAATAGTTTCCATTTTCAGCAGTTCTTCTCACCCATTCTTTGAAAACTTTCAAGAAATGAGGTTTGGTTTCAAAGAAGGCGGCAGTGAAATGAAGACCAAGAGGTGCTCTGTTAGTATTGTAATGATGAGCTAAATTGTTATCCAAAAATCTAGAAAATTGCTTCTCTTCCACAATATTTGAGCAAGAATCAACATAGTGACATCCAGTAAGTTGTTCATCGAAAAGTACGTCGTCACGTCTGTCAAGTTCATTGAGTGGAATTTCCCAAACTGGGAATGGTTGAGATGGGCAGTTCTGATCAGTTCCCAGACACTTGTGTGGGATTCTGTAATGCAGAGTGTATGGCCAGATTGGAAGACGACCTCTTGGTGCAGCGAGAGACGAGTCGTAAAGAAATCCCCATTCATTCATCATGTGAAATTGTTGGTTACCACCAGCACGTCCATTAGGTACTCTCATACCTAATATATCTTGGGATGTGATGTTTGAGAACTCTTCAATAATAATACGAGCACCATCGAATTCAGCAACGTACTCTTCAGCAGGAAGGTTAGTCCAATAGTTGGGATCTTGTAAACTCGTGATAGAATGAACAGAAATTTCGTGTCCTCTTCTATGAAGTTCCTGAACAGCTGAGTAATTGGTAAAGGCATGGGAAACAAAGAATGTAGCTTTAGCAGTGCATTCGTTTCCTTTATTTTTTACTGTTCCTTTAAAAATGTCATCAAAGATCCCGAAGTTTCTTTCATTTACAGCACCACTGAAAGATATGAGAATCATCTGAGGAGTTTGCTCGGGGTTTAAGTTTCCGGGGATCAAAGTACCGTCAATGGAGCAGAAACATCCTTCTGCTAATATACAAGCCTTTGAATCACACCTCACTGCACCATTTGGATCAAGTTCGGGAGCTGAAATAAATGAAGCGAAATAATTATTTCTCTGTTTATTATAAAGCTTTTCAAAGTTTTTATGTAAATGATAATTTACAGCCAAATCAATATATATATATATTATATATATATATATATATATATATATATATATATATATATATATATATATATATATATATATATATATAATATAATATATATATATATATATATATATATAGTATATATATATATATATTTGTACAATATATAAATATAAAATAAAAAATAATTCAAAAATAAAAAAATGAAGTAAAATTAAAGAAATTTTTTTTTGGTCAATAAAAAAAATTAAACAAAGAGGTATTGTAATTGTATTGTGCGTGTGTTTGTATGTGTGTGTGTCAAATCTGTGTTGTAATAATATGCTATCAGACTTAAATAATAATAATAATGATAATAATAATAATAATAATAATAATAATAATAATAATAATAATAATAATAATAATATAATAATATAAAATTTTAATTAACTTAATTATATAATTGAGTAATCTAAATTATCTATATATATTATATATATATTATATATATATATATATATATATATATATTATATATATATATATATATATATATATATATATATATATATATATATCCCATAATGATATCAAATATTATTGATCGATAGAGAGAGCTCAAAGTTTGAAATAAGACATATTGTCTTATGGTTTCACATTTATCTTTATATTTAATGATATGTCTTATTTTCAACTATATTATTCCCCTCAGTGTAGCCATCTATATGACCACAACACAAGCAAAACAGTACGGTCATATATATATATATATATATATATATATATATATATATTATATATATATATATATATATATATATATATATATATATATATATATATATATATATATATATATATATATATATATATATATATATATATATATATATAATATAATATATATATATATATATATATATATATATATATATATTAATATATATATTATATATGTACGACTGCAGGATTTTCTTGCAGTCGACTCCACCCATTATGCGGGATATGGTGTATATAAATATATATATATATATATATATATATATATATATATATATATATATATATATATTAGTATGTGTGTGTGTGTGTGTGTGGTGTGTGTGTGTGTGTGTGTGTGTTTGTATGTGTGTGCATGTGTGTATGTGTGCTGTGTGTGTTTAATAAAATGGAAGGGAAATAATTATTTTTAACAATACTGTACTGTTGACAATACTTACTGCAAATGTTTTCATCAGATCCATCAGCGCAATCTGCTTTATCATCGCAGAAAACAGATTTGGCTAAGCATTCACCAGAACCACACTGAATATCTGAACCTGTGCAACCTGATTCCTCACGATCACCGACCGGCCATTTTGGAAGGGGTTTCTTTTTCTCTGTTAAAATAAAGTTTATTGTTAATATTTATTGGTTTCGATATAAAAGAAAGCAGAAAAAGACAAGAGGGAAAAAACATTTTTATGTAAACTTTAAATAAAGTGACGCTTACTTTCAAATTGGGCGCAGTTGTTTACTTCTCTTCTGATTTGGCAAATTTGAAGTTCAACGTCAAAGAACATTCCTGCTTGACATTGGGCTTTGCTCACTGCCTTTCTGGCTCCTGAGTCAGGGACGCACCTGTAGAAGACGCCGCAGGATTCCCTTGCCTAAACAAAAAAATAATGAAAGAAAAATTATTTTTTGACATTTTGATTGTACTCGGAATTATTTAATTTATGACATTATTTTTTTAATTTTTAAAGAAAAGAGAAAATAAAGAAAACCTTTTTAATTTAAATTTAATTTAATAAATAAATAAAATATTATTTAATAAAAAAGAAAGTAGAGCTTTCATATACAGAAAATAGCAGACAAAACGAAATATTTCGTAACTGTTTTAATTATTGTTTTATATTTAAATATTATTAAATATTTTTATTCTAAATTCTATTAAAAAATATTTCAAAGAATTAATCAACAACTATTTAAGAAAACTCTCTTCTAAGAAGTCACTAGAATGTTCGAGAGAGAGAGAGAGAGAGAGAGAGAGAGAGAGAGAGAGAGAGAGAGAGAGAGAGGGTGCGGATACTGGCAAAAAGCCATGAGTAATGGAATATTCCAGAACAACCTCAAGCAATGATGAGATCACACTCAAATCTTAAACTAAAATAATAATAATAATAATAATAATAATAATAATAATTGATATAATAATAATAATAATAATAATAATAAATAATTAATAAATATATAATAAAACAGCATCAAATATTCTGTCCGTTCTTCTGTTCTGCCTTCTTATATATAAAGTATATACTAGTAAATTAAAAAAATACCTGATATGAGTATATACAATATATGTATGGTCCATATTGTCATTATCTGTAAGAGATGTCATATTGAATTTCTAAAGATGTCATTTCTGCTTTCTCTGAGCTTAACACTAAGAAGGCACACGGTCCTGATAGCATCTCTCCTGTGGTTCTTAAAACTTGTTCTCCTGAGCTTTAACCTTGCCTTGGTAAACTATCTCTTCCCTGTCTTTCTATTTCGACCTTCCCTTCTTGCTGGAAAGGTGCTTTCATTCATCCTACGCCGAAAAAAAGGAGCCCTCCCAAAACTCTAACTATTGTCAAATTTCTTTAACTTCCATTATTTCTAAAGTTTTTAAATTCATACTTAACAGGAAGATTAGGTAACATCTCAATTCATTTAATCTTATCTCTTATCGGTAGTAAGGCTTTCTTGAAAAGAGATCTTCTGGATGATCTTTCTCTCCTCTCTGACCCTTGGTCTTCCTCTCTTCGGCGTTTCGGTAAAATTTTCTCTTTATCACTAAAACCTCCGATAAAGTCTGACATAAAGCTTTAATTTCTAAACTTTCTTCTTTCAGAATATATCTTTCTCTTTG
>SEYY01004351.1:7500-12500 GCA_009176605.1 Armadillidium nasatum
AAGTTTTGCCTTTGAAAGTTTTTATCGATTGCATGATACGTAATTTTTTACTATCCGCGCATGCGGATGCGGTTGCGGATATCCAATTGCGGATATCCGCGGATGCGGATATTGAAAAATGAAAAATGATGCGGATATCCGCAGTTGCGGATGCGGATGCGGATATCCGGTCCACCTCTAATATATATATATATATATATATATATATATATATATATATATATATATATATATATATATATATATATATATATATATATATATATATATATATATATATATATATATATAGAGAGAGAGAGAGAGAGAGAGAGAGAGAGAGAGTATGTTACGGGACATCATCGACAAACTTATTAGATTGATAGGTTATACAGGAATGAAAATTTTTATTTAAGGTTAATATACTCCAGTGCTCGACGTTTTTGTGTTATTCTCATGGGTCCGTGTGCTCGCCCTTACTATTAGGAAATGGAATAGAAACAGTTGTACACAATACATTTTATTGGAAGGCATGTTTTAATTACATGTGTGTAAAAAAAAAGTTTGCCCTGCTTCTCATTTTATGCCTAATATCGCCACGGCAACGACCATCCAACTATATATATATATATATATATATATATATATATATATATATATATATATATATATATATATAATATATATATATATATATATATATATATATATATATATATATATATATATATATATATATATATATATATATATATATATATATATATATATATATATATATATATATATATATATATATATATATATATATATATATATATATATATATATATATATATATATATATATATATATATATATATATATATATATATATATATATATATATATATATATATATATATATAATATATATATATATATATATATATATATATATATATATATATATATATATATATATATATATATATATATATATATATATATATATATATATATATATATATATGGCTTAGGTGGAGATTGTTTCTGAGTTTCGATATATATTTTTATGTCGATATTCAATTTTAATCGATATTTTCCTGCCTATAATTAGCCCTAGGCTACTATGTCGTGCAAACGTTCTTGTGTACGTTAGGTCTCTTTTACGGCAAATTCTTGTGTAGGTTAGGCCTCTTTTTAAGGCAATTTCGGTAGTTCAGGTTATGATAAGTCGAATTAGGTTCTGCTAGAAAAGTAAGTAATAATAATTGTGTCTATGTCTAGTAATAGTACCTCGTACCTCTGACAACTCTCTTGTTTACGATAGGCTTCTCTGATATTTTCGATTTTCGATATTTTTTAACAATCGAAACTCAGAAACAATCTCCACCTTTACCTATATATATATATATATATATATATATATATATATATATATATATATATATATATATATATATATATATTATATATATATATATATATATATATATATATATACGACCATCCAACTCTGTCGAGCATGACAATATTCTGGGTGATGTGGTGAAACGCATCATTGATACTAGCAATCAGCTGAGCTATATATATATATATATATATATATATATATATATATATATATATATATATATATATATATATATATATATATATATATATATATATATATATATACAGGATGCTACAGGACATCACCGACAAACTTGTTAGACCGATAGGTTATACAGGTTATGCCCCCTAAGATAACTCTCAAGGGGTGTTAGGTCAGGTGAACGCGGAAGTCGCGCGATAGATACTTCACGTCCAAAATAATGTTCTCATAAAGTCGATGGTTAGCTGCTCCCGCGCATCAATACAAAGTGTGCTGGAACGCCATCATGATGAAACCAGACTTGTCTGAGAACCGTAAGTGGTACGTTGTCCAGTAGGTTCGGAAGTATTGTCTACAGGAATTGTAGGTACGCAGCTCTCGTTAGCCTTGCTGGCAGGATTACAATTCCCAGCAAATGTCGACCAACAATTGCAGCCCAGATATTAAAGGTAAACATTTGTTTGTAATGTCGAACAGAAACCACATGTGGGTTCACCTAGTCCCAGACGTGGCTATTTCTTCTGCTAAAATAACCGTCAGGAGTAAAGTGGGCTTCACCTGCGTGGAATTTACCATCGAACAAAGTGCATAAGAGGGGAATAAACTCCTAGTCTCATGGAGTGATCCCTCTGAAGGTAGTAAACATGTAGGTTGTATTTCCGCAGAATCTTCCATATGGGCAGGTTACTGACTCCCATAGTTTGAATGAATGACGAGGCCTCGCTGAATCTCTCGACTACGTCATCCTCAAATACCGGTGTCCTCACAACACACTTTCTACCGACGACATGTTGAGGACGAGGGTTACCCCATTCCCTTAGGAGACGATGTATTGTAGCAACTGTACTGGTCCTGTGAAGTGGGTTTCTAGTGTTAGGATAATGTTGCTCGTAAATGCAATTTAACCTAGCCTCACTGTAACACATTATCATGCCGGTCAGTTCATGTAACTCATATTCTATGTTTACTGCTACCCGCACAGCACCAATTGGACGTACTGTGAGCATGTTTGTACGTACACGAAGCAGAATAACAAAAAATCGGAACAATGTTACGAGGTGCAGCGCGCACCCCGTCTGATGCGCAGAACTCTGAGAGGACATGTTCGGAGGTATTTATATCTTAACAAAATATGTTAAACTCTGTATGACCTATTGACCCTACAAACTTTCTCCTACTTCCAAAATCCCTTGACGATCTATCTCTTTGACATGACGTTGGGGTATTTTTTTCCTCTTTATACTACAAGAGTGGGTGCTCCAAGACCTTGAACTCTACCATTCCAACACTTTAACGTAGTCGTCTCAGCACCGTGGGTGCTTTACCCGCACATGAATGTTGTGTGAGTATCTTAAACTCTAAGTTTGTTCATTATGGTATCTACGTTTTTTTTTGGCCACGATTGTTATGTGAATTTTTTTTTCCTTTAATATATATATATATATATATATATATATATATATATATATATATATATATATATATATATATATATATATATATATATATATATATATATATATATATATATATATATATATATATATATATATATATATATATATATATATATATATATATATATATATATATATATATATATATATATATATATATATATATATATATATATATATATATATATATATATATATATATATATATATATATATATATATATATATATATATATATATATATATATATATATATATATATATATATATATATATATATATATATATATATATATATATATATATATATATATATATATATATATATATATATATATATATATATGAATATGATATACATCTTAACCGTAGGATTATTTATGCTTACAAAAGCTTTGATAAGATTAAATTCCTTTTGAATGAAAAATTAATTTTGTTCCAACCTTGAAATCATATTTAAAAAGCACTTCAGGAATTTTTTTTTTAAAATTTTTGAATTTTTTTAAATTAAATTTTTAAAAAAAAAAATTAAAAATATATTATATATATATATATATATATATATATATATATATATTATATATATATATATATATATATATATATATATATATATATATATATATATATATATATATATATATATAACTCAAATAACCTACTTGATAATTAAGCGACAATTGTAGGAAAACATTAATAAATTTTTTAAAAAAAAGTTATTTAAAACAAAATTTCGGAAATAAAATTATTACATTTTTTCGAAAATTCTAAAACTTATTATGAAATTAGATCAACGAAAAAGTTAAAATTTTCAATTTGTCTTTTTATTAATCTATTTTTTTTTGTAATTATAACTATTATGTAAACAGAGATTTGTGCATAACTCAAGTTAGAGTGATGATGCACGAAAAAATATAATTATAAATCAAGCTATTCTTATTTCAAATCAAAATTAGATCAAAGCCAAAAGAATATTTGAGAAAAAATTTTTTTTTGCAATGCATAAAATGAATACAAGTTAATTGAATTTACGTTAACTTACCTTAATGACAATTTTAGTAATAGAAACACCTACAATAATCATCAATAGATAGTATGTTTGTCTTAAATAAACAATACTGATGCCATGGAGATACAATGCAAAAACGGTTTTGCATGGATGCTGTGTCAAAAAAATATTATTTCTATAGTTGAGCTTAAGCTGAAGTAATTTAAGAGAATATTACTATATATATATATATATATATATATATATATATATATATATATATATATATATATATATATATATATATATATATATATATATATATATATATATATATATATATATATATATATATATATATATATTAGGAATGATTGTAAAAGTGTATATAGAATATTCGTACCATTAAATGTATATTACAAGAGGTGATTATATATGTGATGCTCAAATCAATCTTGAAATAAATCTCTTTACAAACTTGCTTCAAAAGAACTTTTAATTTTCCAAACTAATTGAGAATTTAGAAAACCTAAATTTGAAAGAGTAAATAAGGAAAGTTTTTTTTTTTACTTTTTCACTTTATTTTTTATTTATTTTTCTTTTATTATTTTTTTTTTCCTTTTATTTATTTTTTTTTTTTTTAAACTTTTTCCGAGGAGCTTAGTTCAAATAGAAATAAAAATATCGAAATATATAAAAGATTATATTTATATGTCTATAAATTATATTATTAATATTTATATTTTATTATATTTATATATATATATATATATATATATATATATATATATATATATATATATATATATATATATATATATATATATATATATATATATATATATATATATATATATATATATATATATATATATATATATATATATATATATATATATATATATATATATATATATATATATATATATATATATATATATATATATATATATATATATATATATATATATATATATATATATATATATATATATAT
>SEYY01004351.1:15000-20000 GCA_009176605.1 Armadillidium nasatum
ATATATATATATATATATATATATATATATATATATATATATATATATATATATATATATATATATATATATATATATATATATATATATTAATATATATATATATATATATATATATATATATATATATATATATATATATATATATATATATATATATATATATATATATATATATATATATATATATATATATATATATATATATATAAATATATATATATATATATATATATATATATATATATATATATATATATATATATATATATATATTATATATATATATATATATATATATATATATATATATATATATATATAATATATATATATATATATATATATATTATATATAATATATATATATATATATATATAATATATATATATATATATATATATATATATATATATATATATATATATATATATATATATATATATATATATATATATATATATATATATATATATATATATATATATGCCTTCCATTTAGCTATCCAAAAAAGTTGGTGCTCGTATCCCTAATCGCCATGGAGATGAACCCAATATTCAAGACCGTTTTCTAACTTTTATCCTTTTTCTTATACTGTTATACTCTATCTACCTCTAAGTTTCTCCGATCACCTTCTTATCTGTATTCCCTTCTATCTTTTCAAGTCTTCCGTATGAGAGATCCCTCCCTATTGAGAGGAAATATTTGTGGCATTTCGGTGCAGGTAAGGATTATAGCTTCCGTGGGAGGGGTTCCTCAAGTGTGAAAAGCGCTTTACCGAGGTGGTTCTCTTTGTCCTCAAGTGTGAAAAGCGCTTTACCGAGGTGGTTCTCTTTGTCCTCAAGTGTGAAAAGCGCTTTACCGAGGTGGTTCTCTTTGTCCTCAAGTGTGAAAAGCGCTTTACCGAGGTGGTTCTCTTTGTCATGGAAGCGTAAATTCCATATTCTTTACCTACAATTAAACCTAACAAACTTTGTTTTTAATTTTCTTGCTCTTTTGCTATCCGCCCCAGAGTGGCTTCTTTCAGGAATTACAGTCGTCTTCAAACTATAATGTTGTACAAACTATAAAGTATTGCAAATTCAATATTTCAAAAATGGTAAAATTATAATTAATCATAATTATTAATAATTATTAAAATTATTACTAAAATTCTTCTTCGATATTGCATTTTTCTCTATATAATTAAAATAAAACTTACTTTTATAAGCTAATTTTGATATAAGAATTACACAATTAAAATTCTTATGAAATGACGAAATATAATAATAATGATAATAATAATAATAATAATAATAATAATAATAATAATAATAATAATAATAATAATAATAATAATAATAATAATAATAATAATAATAATAATAATAATAATAATAATAATAATAATAATAATAATAATAATAATAATAATATAATAATAATAAAAAATAATTGAAAAAATGTAAATTCTTAATATACTTTCAAGAAAGTTTCACTTTTATTGCAGAAAGGAAAATTTAATACAATAATTTTTACTCCAAAATAGAGTTGGCTTTTATAAGGACAGATGTACAGTAAAATGCTAATAAAATGAGCATTTCCATTAAATTAGATGAAAAGTAAATGAAACAGGAAGAAACTTGGATAATTTTCTTGAAGTATATTAACTACATGAACAAACAAACTCGCACACACACACACCTACACACACATATATATATATATATATATATATATATATATATATATATATATATATATATATATATATATATATATATATATATATATATATATATATATATATATATATATCCACAATGCACCGTGGAATAAAATTTTACAATTTCTAATCTGCAATTGGGGACTCGAACCCTGACTTCTCAGAGGTAAGAAAACGCGTTAACCAACATACCACGAAGGCACAAAAGGAAATTACATTTGAGAAAGCTAATGATCACCTGTCATGATGACAATCTCATACGACCTCCCCCGACCTCTCTCGGATGTGGGGTAACGGGTCAGTTACTATCCCCATATATATATATATATATATATATATATATATATATATATATATATATATATATATATATATATATATATATATATATATATATATATATATATATATATATATATATATATATATATATATATATATATATATATATATATATATAATAGTTTTGAAAAGTCATCAATTTAACAAAAAATATTTGCTAAAATCTTTTCTTTAAATTTGTTTTATTAATGCAAGAACATAATTTCTTCTTTAGTTTAAAAAAAATAGCACCAATAATAATAATAATAATAATAATAATAATAATAATAATAATAATAATAATAATAATAATAATAATAATAATAATAATAATAATAATAATAAAAATAACAATAATAATAATAATAATAATAATAATAATAATAATAATAATAATAATAATAATAATAATATATAATAATAATAATAATAAATAATAATAATAATAATAATAATAATAATAATAATAATAATAATAATAATAATAATAATAATAATAACAATAATAATAATAATTATGGATCAAAAGCGATTATGGACAATGCACATTTAAATAATTTTTAACTTAAATAGGAAAAGTGATAAAGAAAAAGAAAAAAGAAAAAGAAAAAGAAGAAGAAGAAGAAGAAGAAGAAGAAGAAGAAGAAGAAGAAGAAGAAGAAGAAGAAGAAGAAGAAGAAGAAGAAGAAGAAGAAGAAGAAGAAGAAAAAAGAAGAAAAAGAAGAAGAAAAAGAAAAAGAAAAAAGGAAAAAAAGAAAAAGAAAAAAAAGATGAAGAAAAAGAAAAAGAAATTCAAAACCCTTCAGTAAAGAAAGAAAGAGAGCAAGAAGAATTTAAATTGGAAAAAGAAATCTCTCAGAGAACCGACAACGGCTGAAAATGCGTCAGAAACATTAAAGATGATTCCAACTTTTTTTCCTTATCGCTTTCATTTAAACGTGACTCTGAATATTAAGAGACTCTTTAACAATATGGAAATAAATTATACTTTTATTTGCAAATTTAAATGATTTTATCTCTCTCTCTCTCTCTCTCTCTCTCTCTCTCTCTCTCTCTCTCTCTCTCTCTCTCTCTCTCTCTCTCTCTCTCTCTCTCTCTCTCTCTCTCTCTCTTTTATCAAATAATTCGTTGAATGAATTCAAACCGAAGAATATTTTTTTACTGAATAATTTAATTGTTCCTTTTTATTATTATTATTATTATTATTATTATTATTATTATTATTATTATTATTATTATTATTATTATTATTATTATTATTATTATTATTATTATTATTATTATTATTATTATTATTATTATTATTATTATTATTATTATTATTATTATTATTATTATTATTATTATTATTATTATTATTATTATTTTATTTATTATTATTTTTTTCATCATTTTCTATTCCCCTAAGTTTACATTTTCCCTGCAAATCAGTAATTAGGGCAAAATAGCCTCTATGAAATCATTATGAAATTTAATTTTGTTTTTCTACTTTTTATTATTATTATTATTATTATTATTATTATTATTATTATTATTATTATTATTATTATTATTATTATTATTATTATTATTATTATTATTATTTTTATTATTATTATTATTATTATTATTATTATTATATTATTATTATTATTATTATTATTATTATTATTATTAATCAAATATTTTACTATTATTATTATTATTGTTATTAATTTAATATTATTATTTTATTATTTTAATTTTTTTAAGAAGATTAAAATACTATATTATTTTTTTATAATTATTATTATTATTAATATTTATATTATTATTTTACTTATTATTATTAATTATTATTATCATTATTATTTTTTATTTCATAGTATTATTTGTAGAATAGCAACAATCCAATAATAAAACATTTATAAAAAATGGGTATTTTCTTTATTTATTTGTCCAAAACATTTAGAGCAAGAATAAGGTATTGAGATACCATAGATAAAAGAAATAATGATGAAATTCATATATAAATCTTTCTTTTAGGAGTTAAAAGTTTGAATCAAATAAGAACTGAGGAATCTAAGAAAGGTGTTGACCAAATTGAGATTGATACCACATCATATCAAATGATTCTAAGACATAAATTTAAGGTATGATTTAAAATGATATTAGCATTTTATTGCATAGAATGAAGTACATTCGAGTTTTGATGAGTAACTTGAAAGGATTTCTAAAGCAAATGAAGTTAAAAAGATTTTATGTCACAGTCCCTTTTAATTGCTTCCAAGTGCTCGAGTAGCCTGCTACTGAATTCCGAATTATAGTGAAACCAAAACAAATAGAATTAAACGTAGGTCTTGTTTGTGAAGTAAATGACCAGAAAAGTGAGTGTAAGAAATACAGTATGGAAAATAGTTAACAAAATATTTATTTTAAACTTTATTTGCATTATTCTATATAAAAAAAATAAAGTCCTATTGTTTGGAAGTTTTGTCATCCTTAAAATGGATGCGATTTATATAATCCTAATTACGAGGAATTAAAAAAAAAAATTCTATCAAACTTTTCTTCAATTTAAAAAATAATTAATAATAAAAATGTGAATATCATTTTGAAAATTAATGAAAAAACACCTGCTCCAATTCGAAATAGACAAAAGGAGTTGTTGATGCTGCACCTATAAATAAAGAAAGAATAGATTCTCGATGAAAATAT
Source organism: Armadillidium nasatum (assembly GCA_009176605.1). Classification (NCBI taxonomy): domain Eukaryota; kingdom Metazoa; phylum Arthropoda; class Malacostraca; order Isopoda; family Armadillidiidae; genus Armadillidium; species Armadillidium nasatum. Next base: position 19,704 of record SEYY01004351.1, read on the forward strand.
TTACCATGTTGTTCATATAAAAGACTAATATATATATATATATATATATATATATATATATATATATATATATATATATATATATATATATATATATATATATATATATATATATATATATATATATATATATATATATATATATATATATATATATATATATATATATATATATATATATATATATATATATATATATATATATATATATATATATATATATATATATATATATATATATATATATATATATATATATATATATATATATATATATATATATATATATATATATAT
>SEYY01004352.1:2500-5000 GCA_009176605.1 Armadillidium nasatum
CTGTAAGCTATAGGGCAACTGCTGCTATAGTCAATTCACTATTAAAGGACATGGGGATTTTGAGTGAAAGTAATATGTTGGATAAAAAAAATAGTTGAAAGAGAGAGGAAACGTGTTGAGAAAAAGAATGCCATCAGAATGAAATTAGAAAAAAAATAAATTGGATGTATTTAATTTGACGGCAGAAAAGATCAAACTTCAAGAAAAGGTGGAACTGAATTGAAAGAACATTATGTTATTATAAAAGAACCAGATGATATTTACATATCTCATGTTACACCAGATTACTTAAGGCATTATTACTGATGAAACAATAACTTTCTTAACTGATTCTAATAGCGAGAATTTCCCTTAAAGCAAGTTAGCACTGGAAGAGTTGGTTGAGTTTTGAGACTGATTTAAATATATTTGGAAAGACCGATACAGTGGTTAATTATTTCTTAAATACAAATGAACTTCCATTCAGACACATATTCGAGTCAATTTATTAATTAAGAAACATCAGGACCAAAAACTTTTAAGGGTACTATTGGAAATAAAATGAAGAAGATGTAATTAAACTGGAGATAGTTGATTTTGAACTTGTAAGCAGCACCCTTGAAAAAATCCCCGAAGATATCTTTAATCTTTAAACAAATTAGAACTGACCAAAAATTTTTGTATGAAATGTGTTTTAGCATAACATCAGGGAATATATTGCCATCATTAGCCAAAAAATCTCCATGGCACCCTTCATCATGCCAGATGGCTAATAAAAGCAAACATTATTCTAGTAAAGCTCTTCAAAATCTAGTAAATATAATAATGAAAGCTTAGTCACCAGGGTGGTTTTGGAGGATAAAGTCACATTCAAAAGCAACTAATGGAGCACATATTTTTTGGTATCTGATTTTCCTACTTAAAGACATGGACAAAAAAAACTGGCTAAGATTATGGAGCGTAAACTGAGAAATAACTCAATATTTTTCTCATCCTGAGAATGTATTACTTACATTGTTAGCGGACACAAGAAAAGAGATAAGAGATTTAGTTGTTCAACGAATTGGTCAAGCGAGAGCGAGGAATTCCAATGCAAGATTTTTTGAACTGTCTTAAAAAAACAAATTTTAATGGAGATGATTATTCAAAAGTTAAGGGATTTAATAATTGACGAAACAAAACAATTTGTAAATGAGCCAATTAACACTGTTTTATTTCCATTCCTTAGCCAATAAATGCAATTAAACAAGCGTCACAAGTAAGAATTGGATATGAAAGCAGACATGTGCATATTTTGAATGTAATATAGTCCAGAAAAGAACTTAAGGAATTCGACATCAAAAAACACTGGTCCCAATAACCATTTAGATTTATAAAAAGGTAAATGTTACGAAGTTCATTCGTTTGTTTTTTTTTTTTTTTTTTTTTTTTTAATTTGTATGTTACTAACTTTCTTTTATATTTTATTTATAATTATACTAAACACACACACACACACACACACACACACACACACACACACACACACATATATATATATATATATATATATATATATATATATATATATATATATATATATATATATATATATATATATATATATATATATATATATATATATATATATATATATTTAGTCTAAAGTAAAAATAAAGGATGAAATTTATAAGCATTGTTGATTTCTTTTACATTTTCCCTTAAAGTTGAGGGGATAGAGGGTTCGTGAAGTGTATTTGTGTGCATGTCTTTGATGTGTGCGTATGTAAGAATATGTCTTGTATCTTATTATCAGCCTCTGAGCTAATGTTAAAAGAAAGAAAACGTATTGTTATTTATTGTGGCACAACCCTATAATTTGATATATAATGTTGCAACATCATCCTCACGTCCGTGAACACTGTAGTTTCTGGGAAAATTTTTTTTAACCCACCAATAATATATATATATATATATATATATATATATATATATATATATATATATATATATATATATATATATATATATATATATATATATATATATATATATATATATATATATATATATATATATATATAAATTAGGGACGGGCCAGATTTCCGGTTGTGATCCGGTTATTCGGCCTATCCGGCCAGATATCCGGTAAAAAATATTCTTAATTATAAGAACTAAAATTTTCAAATTATAAAAATAAAAAGTCTTATATTTTTCAACCTAATTCTTTATAAATATTTTTGGTTCTTTATGTTAAATTAATATAGGTATGTTTTCAAAAATTTATTAACTTGTCCACATAACTACAAACTTGAAATAAAATTTCAAATTTTTTTTTTTTTTTTAAAAAATAAAATAAATAAAGGAAAGTAAATAAAATAAATAATATATATATATATATATATATATATATATATATATATATATATATATATATATATATATATATATATATATATATATATATATATATATATATATATATATATATATCTCCTCTCCCAGGAAGGGTTTTCACCCTGTCAGTGGAACCAGCATCTTT
>SEYY01004352.1:10000-20000 GCA_009176605.1 Armadillidium nasatum
TTTTGTTTTTAGGCTCTAAATAAGAAACAATCTACAAAACACTCCTTTTTCAATATTTTTAGAATACGCTAACCCAAGAATTATACATATATAATATATATATTATATATATATATATATATATATATATATATATATATATATATATATATATATATATATATATATATATATTATATTATTATATATATATATATAATAAAATTCTCAATGAATATTTATTAAAATTCGCATAATCTTTCAAAACCAGAAGAATCTGATCTTTTCTAGTGATAAATTTACGAAAGTAAATTAAAAAAAAAAAAAAAAATTAAGCTTATTCAAACAAAATTAATATGGCACGAATATATAAAATATAGATTTAAGTCTGACAAAGGATGTTGCATTATTTAATATATGATATTAATTGTAAAATTATATTTTGTAAGTTCAACTTTTTAGCGAATAAAAGTTTGAAAATTTGCCAGTGGCCTTGCCTCTAGACACTCTACAGACAAAGTACTTTAACCCTGAGCTACAAGAAAATATTGTAGAGTTTTCAAATGATCTACTTGTACTGATATATATATATATATATATATATATATATATATATATATATATATATATATATATATATATATATATATATATATATATATATATATATATATATATATATATATATATATATATATATATAATATATATATATATATATATATATATATATATATATATATATATATATATATATATATATATATATATATATATATATATATATATATATATATATATATATATATATATATATATATATATATATATATATATATATATATATATATATATATATATATATATATATTATAATAATATATATATATATAATATAATATTATATATATATATATATATTATATATATATATATATATATATATATATATATATATATATATATATATATATATATATATATATATATATGAAAAAGATGGAGACAATAAAGTTAAAGGATACTAACTAACTATTCCCACAAATTTCCTCCTATAGACAAACACGAATAATTAATAAAATGCTTATCGATGTAATATAAAATTAATATAGGGAAATCAGAAACCCTTACCTAAGGATTGTAATATATGATTCGATTCCATATGATATGATTTGAAAAATGAAGGAAGATAAAATAAACCGAAGAAATCTACTTGTGACTTAAAACAAACAATGGAAGATGAAACCATTTACATAAACTGTCCTTTTTTTTTTACTAACTTATGTTTAGAAAAATTTGATAGACCAGATAGTTTCACAAATGATACAAAAAGCATTCGGTAAAATGCTAACTCTACTGATAATATACAAAAAGACAAAGATAGCATCAAAATTAACAGAATTTGACTAAAATCATTCAGAACAGAAAATCACGTATGAGGAAACAGATTAAGGCAAACTCTTCAACAGGATGGAAAAATGGGTGATTTCTACATCATACGGAAGAAGTGTATCTTGGTTCTACAATTTATCTATATATTTTAGTACTAAATATTTTCCCTCCGCCAGTGCAGAGCACTTAAAAATAAGGATCCAAGGTTTTGTGGCAAATGACACCTGCAAGTGAGAAATCTTTTTTTCTCCTCTGAACTACAGAAGGATTGTCCGGAGCAGAAGGAGTTGAAAGAGAAGGAGGTGACACATCAGACCATCCCGGTACAGAATCTGCAGGCATGGTACCGGGAACTTCTCTTTTTGCATGATGACGACCATCTAATAAAGAATTAAGAGGTTTCACTTTCTGCAACTAGACTCCATCAGAATTCTCAGCCAAACATGTCTCCTAAAATGAAAGATAATCCCTGTCGAATATTTGTGTAAAATCTATTATAGGGAGGTGCCCCAATCTTATTACAGGTGGAATGAACTGTCCATTTGATATTCTGTTGGTTGCAAAATATTTCGCTTCTTTATCATCTTGTTCATCCCCTGGAACACACACATAACAAGGGACCCAACAAAATGTAATGTTCTTCATACTTAATGAGCAGATGGACCTTCGGATCAGAAAAACCAAGGAATTTCTTATTGACCGTTCAAACAATGTAAAGAGAGAGTTGAGTTCTTATGAAATCTGAAAAGATGGTGTAATTTCCATCGGTTTAGACCTTAAATAATAATAATAATAATAATAATAATAATAATAATAATAATAATAATAATAATAATAATAATAATAATAATAACAATAACTTAATTAATAATAATAAATTAAAATAATTTAATAAACAATTTAAATAAAAAATATAATTTATATAACATAACAATTTATAATATATATATATATAATTATATATATTTAATATCAATAATATATTATATAATATATAACATATATATAATATATATATATATATATATATATATATATATATATATATATATATATATATATATATATATATATATATATATATATATATATATATATATATATATATATATATATATATATATATATATATATCCTGTGGAAGGCATTCTAAATTCCATTGTATTTTCAAATTCAAAAACTAGGACTAAATTTACTTTCTTAACCTCCATTTCTTACCTCTTTACCTTCTTGTTCCTCTTCCTCTTTTTCTTCATGCTGCTCCTCATTCTTTCATTTACTTTTCTTAATCTTTTTTCTCCCTTCTCAATCTCCTCTCTTCTTCCACTATTCCGTATTTTGTCATGTATATACATATGTCATTGCTCTTTCAGACTAGCTTATATTATAGACAGTTGTCCTTCCTGACTTCAGTCGCAGGTATTGACTATGATCTTTTGCTCTACGAAGAGTAATTTTAAAGGAAGAAGTAGGTCGGTAGTTTAGAGCCAGAGTTTTCACAGTTTCAACATTTATTTTTAATTTTTTAAAAAAGGCATAATATACGATGCAGCATATTATTTTTATTTATATTTATAATTACGTAACTTGTTATATAAAACTGAAATAATTAAAATAATTAAAATTTAAAATAATAATAATAATAATAATAATAATAATAATAATAATAATAATAATAATAATAATATATTAATAATAATCCAACCTAACCTAACCTAATTTGATTAAAGACTTGGCCTCTTCGTTTTTGTTATAATTTTTTTTTTAAAAAATATTTTGAATCTCACAACGAATCTTTAAAATTAATTATCTTATGCATTTAATAAAAATAAAAAAATTTAATTCGGGAAAATAAATTTTGAAACAATTTTGAAATAATTAAAATTTCTTTCTAATATTTAATTATTAATTTTCTAAATTCCTATCGTAAAATTGATATTTAAAATATTTTTCCTTCATGACTATTGTTAGAATCATAATAATAATTGGAGCAATAATAATAATAATAATAATAATAATAATAATAATAATAATAATAATAATAATAATAATAATAATAATAATAATAATAATAATAATAATAATAATAATAATAATAATAATAATAATAATAATAATAATAATAATAATAATAATAATAATAATAATAATAATAAAATAATAATAAATAAAATAATAATTCTTTTCCTAAAAATAATAATAATAATAATAATAAAAAATAAAATAATAATAATAATAATAAATAATAATAATATAATAAAATAATAATAAAATAATAAAATAATAATTAATAAAATAAAAATAATAATAATAATAATAATAATAATAATAATAATAATAATAATAATAATAATAATAATAATAATAATAATAATAATAATAATAATAATAATAATAATAATCCCTAAAAAAATAAATACTTTAAATATTATTAACAAAAATTTCGAGCTGAAATAGGCTGTTTAGGTGAGGATTGCGTCCGATAATAATAATAATAATAATAATAATAATAATAATAATAATAATAATAATAATAATAATAATAATAATAATAATAATAATAATAATAATAATAATAATAATAATAATAATAATAATAATAATAATAATAATAAATTCACAAGTTCTATGAATGTTCTCTTCATGTTATTGCAGTGAAATTGACCATGTATAATGAAATTAAATTTGGGTAGATTTTGTTTTATATTTGCTTCAGGAACTATGATTTATACATGATAGTATAATTCAACACAATATTATATTGTGAAAATTTTGCAGAAGTTATTAATGAATCGTGAAGGAAATTTCAATTTTGGAGAATGTCTATGTTTACACTTCACTTTTAGAACCTTACAGTACTTTATATAAGGTGTGTCGGGAGGAACATACCAAACCAGTGAGTGTATTTTACATAAATGTATGTCTAAACAACTCAAAAGTTGTAATCTGATTTTCATTTGTTGTCGAATTACAGAGTTCCAAAGTTTCAAGCAGGTCAACAAGATTTTTTTGAGTACATGTATTTTGCAAAAAAAATTTTAAAGGTGCCGCCATGAACCTTTATAGATTTTCTGACTCGTCTTCGAAGAACATTTGTTGCTCCAAAACCATAGTTCTTAAAAAAACCTAACCTAACCTAACCTGCCCTAGCCTAGCCTAATCTAACCTCTTACATAATGATAATATTTGAATAGATGTGTGACATTGTTTGTCACGGTTGTCACGCAAAATAATTTACAACTGACAGGTGATTAGTTGACAAATGATAATTATAATTTTTTAGGTGTTGTTTACCATAAACTAGTCTACTTGATTGGTTGTTTAAACTTAAAGCTTTAGAACGCTGTAATTCGAAAATGAATGAAAATTGAATTGAATCTTTTTGGTTTCTTGGTCATACATTTAAGTGTAGAAAACCCCTCCGCAGTTTGGTGCGTTACTTCCGACTCACCCTGTATATAATACGTTATGACATAGCAGGTAAATTTGTTTTCATTCAATGTGGAAGGGTAGCTATTTGTTGCAGGCTCAGAAAAATTAAAAAATCGGAAAAGTAATTTAATAACACTCGAAACATAAAGTTTAGATAGTTTTTACCATTATTTATGTCGCCTCTGGTGTGGAAAGGTAGAACTACTTGTGGTTTACAAATTCATATTTTAATATATAATATTTTAATTATACTAATAATTTTCTCCAGGAATGTTTTCATTTGTAACGAGTTAGATTTTGAAAGTTATTTAAAAATAACAGTATACAAATGCAATTATTCACTGGAAGTAATTTTACATTTCGAGAAATTCAATTTCAAGGTCAGATTCAAGCGTTGTTAATATCAGATTCAAGAAATAATTGTCAAAGTTATCGTATGAAAAGATGAAAAGAACGTGACAGAAAGTTTTGTTGTTCGTTCTCAGATTAAAAAAAAATAATTTTATCGCATTTTATTATTTTTTAAATGCGTCCGTAAAAAAAAAAAAAAAAAAAAAAAAAAAAAAAAAAAAAAAAAAAAAAAAAAAAAAAAAAAAAAAAAAAACCTACTAAACGTTACTAAACTGAATAACCTAGAATTTTTAAAACATAAAGTTAAAAAATTTCAGTAAGAGGAAAATTTGAATAAATCTATATTATTTTATTAAAAAAAATACTAAGATTTAAATGATTTTTGAGAAAGCAAATTTACCTATTTTCATTTACTTTTTATACTTTTAAAATAATATCTGAATAAAAAAAAAATTGGAAGAAATCCACATTATTTTAATTAAAAACACGAATATTTTAATGATGTTTGAGAAATAAATTTACTTCTTTTCATTTAATTTTTATGCTTTTAAAAAAATTTAAGAAAGACAAAAATTTTAATAAATACATATTATTTTAAATAAAAATACGAAGATTTAAATGATTTAATTTGTATGCTTTTAAAATAAATTTTCATAAATACATATTATTTAAATTAAAAATACTAATATTAAAATGAATTTTGCGAAAGGAAATTTACCTATTTTCATTTAATTTTCATGCTTTTAAAAAAATTTCAGTACGAGGAAATTTTAAATAAATCCATATATATTTTAATTAAAAATACTAAGATTCAAATGATTTTGAGAAAGCAAATTAATCTATTTTCATCTCATTTTTATTCTTTTAAAAGAATTTGAGAAAGACAAAAATTGTAATAAATTCGCTATTTTAATTAAAAATACTATGATTTAAATTTTATTTTCAAGGTCTGATCTATACTCAGTCCCTTAATTAAGCCTCTATACCAGTGTCTCTCAATTTTTTAAGCCTCACCACCCCACAAAAAGCCAAAGAATAAAATGTATTTTCTACGAGTAGAAATAGTAGCAGCAGTATTAGTATTATTAGAAGTATTAGTAGTGCCAAATTCAGAAGTGAAGATTGGGATAGTTATCGTACTGTTGATTAATAAATTTAAAATGTTAACAATTATTTTATGAAAACAAAATAGGTTTGGTTCGATTTTATAAATTCATTAAAAAATTTTTTTTAAATAGTACGAATTTCTTGCTTTAATTTTTGTTTGCATCTTAATGTAAACAAATATTGTGAAAGAATATGAAAAGTATTTTTCGTTCATTAATTGTTTTAATTTTTGTGATCCGACTTCATATACATATCATCACGACTCCCAGGTTGACTAAAGCTTCTCTATACAACATCTTCAACTTTTTTAAAAGACTTTGAAGCTTTTGAGTAAGTTTCAAGGTAAAGATTCTTTAAAGATCTTGAAGATTCTTCAAGGAAGGTGTCTTACGAATCAATATCTTTAAATCTTCATTTATCAATTTTCGCACTAGCTGCAGCGAGATTTACAGCCTAAATTTTCAATCTTCAGTTTTCGCGACTTTCAATCTGGAATAGTCACGTGATGAAAACAGACACTAACCTAGTAATTTTAATACCTTTTTTAATAAAATATTTATTAAATATTTATATATTTATAAACGAATTACTATTTGTTATTAATTTAGCAATTTCTAATCATTAATGAGTTTTAAGTAAAGTAAATATATTTTTATTATTAATTATCCGTAATTTTGTTGGTTCCAATAGTTTTAATGATGAATGACTCCTAAGTCTTTTAAAAATCTTGTTTTCTGCAATGCACATGTTTTAATTTTTATTTTCCCACTTTTTGTTATATTTTATTTATTTATTTTTTTTGCTTATAAAATTATTTGATTGATGAAACTAATTAACTAATTGATTTAATTAGATATTAACTTAATAAAATGTAAGTTCCTCTCACTGGGCATAACCTACGGAGTAATAGGATGGGCTAGAACCATCCCATTTCACTCTGTTGACCTTTGATTCGTTCCTTTTCGCGTTTCACTTTCTCAAAGGGTCTCTAGTGTACCCTCGTCTCATATTGGAGTGTCTATGATCCCGCTACTCCTCACCCCCTTTCTTCACATATTCCCATAAATTTTACAAGCTCTTACATTTAACAGAAAAGTGGTGAAATGTAAACCTGTTATGGAGATACTTCGAGGGGCGGTATCCAAACAATACCTCTCATCCATCCCTCACCCCATCATCACTCGGGAGTTGGCTGCCTCCAATGATGGGGATGGTGGCGCCAAAATTTTGCATCCGACATACCTTGGTGCATAGTCTTCATTTTTCATTAATTTCTGCAACATTCCGTCTTTTGTCTTATCTCTCCTTTGTCGAACGCCATCTCTCTTATTTTAGGCCTCATCTCTAGTCCTTAACCGATACTCAGTTTTTGAGTGCACTGACAGCAAACCTTTCTCTGCTACTTCCTACTATTTCTATCCTCAATTTTCAGCCAAAGGCGAATGTTGTGCGTATGTGGGCAACGATGTTGTTTGTTCTCGTGTCTCTAATATGGAGTCTTCTGAATTCTATACTTTATGGATTAAGCTCTCTTGCAGTTTTACAACTAAATTTATTTGTTCTGTCTATTTATCCCCTAATTCTATTGACTATTTAAACTCTAAAATAAGCACATTCTTTCTTCTTCTCCTTTCTCCGAAATCAACAATTTAGGTGATTTGAAAGTTCACTACCGCCAATGGCTTTCATATAGTTCTCAGACCTTTCTACTCAGAACAGCTTTGAGAAGTTGGTGCAACTCCCTATCCTTATCCCTAACCGTCTTGTTGATGAACCCAGCATACTTGATGTTTTCTTAACCTCTTATCCTACACCTTATACTGTTAAACTCTTTCCTCCTCTGGGTTCATCCGATCATCTCCTTATCTCTGTTTCTTGTTCTGTCTTTTCAAGTCTTCCTCAAGAACTGCCCAAGCCTTCGGGGAGGAGACGTTTCTGGCAATTCGGTTCCATTAACTGGTCTGACTTGAGATTTTACTTCTCTTATTTCCCATGGAATGATTACTGTTTCCATGGGATGGATCCTTTGGAGTGTGCAGAGAGCATAACCGAGGTGACGCCCTTTGGCATGGAGGAGTACATTCCGTATATTTTCCCTTCAACTAAACCTAACAAACACACACCTTGGTTTAACTTTACTTGTTCTCTTGCTATTCGCCACAGGGATTACCATCGTCTTTAAGCTCCAGAAGCTCATTCAACTTATATTTCAACTCCTATTCTCTATAAACAGTGGTGTTCTTCAGGGATCTGTCCCATCACCAACTCATTTTCTACTTTTCATTAATGACCTTCTCTTTATTACTTCATCGCCAATTCACTCTTATGACGATGACTCCATCCTTCATTACTCCTTTCATTTTGAAAGACACCCCTGCCAACAGCAGTTAATTAACGCTAGGAGGGTGGCCTTGGATCAAGTGACCTCTGATCTTTCCCGTATTTCAAATTGTAGCAGAGAAAGCACGGTCGTATTCAATGCTTCAAAAACTCAAATTCTTCATCTCTCTAATCGACACAACCTTCCAAACAATCATGAAATCTTCGAAAACACTTCATCTGTTTTTAATATTCTCGGTGTTTCTTTTTCTTGTAATTTTTCTTGGAAGGATCACATTACCTCTCTTTCTAAACAAGTTTCTAAGAGGTTGAGTGTTCTGATGCTCCTTGAAAATTTCTTCTTGCCACCACAGTTGCTTTCTCTTTATAGGGGTGTTGTTTGTTGGAGTACGCTTCACACATGTGAGGTGGTTCCATCCATACGCTCTCCTTCTCTGCTTGAAAAGGTGGAGTCTAGAGCTCTTCGTCTTAGTAACTGTTCCGTTCTCACTAACTCTCACCAATCTCTTTCTGCCCGTCGAAATTGTTGTGGCACTCTCTCTATGCTATTGCAATTACAATGGACACTAATCTTCTAAACTCTTCTGTGTCAAAAAATTCTTCCAAAGAGAAGGGCTAGTACGACACACCTTTCTAAACAGTCTCATCTTTTCTCTATCCAATTCTCTGACCCCATGCTTAACTGCTATGCTCAATGTAACATGTACTATACTGGTAAAGTCCGGAACACTCTTCATTTATAATATCCCAACTTCCATTGACTTACACACCTTCAAACTCCATGCATCGGGATTTGTCAGCCATTAACCATTAACTGGTGGAATTCAGTAGGCCTCTGGTCTCTGCCCACCAGAGAAGATATAAAAAAAATTTAAATTTATTTTTATATGTCAGTTGATCTTTGCTTACTTCAGAGAATTTCACGAAAATAAAGAAACAAGATTTTCAATATGTTTTCAAGAAATCTCACTGCAACCGGATATAAATCCATATTTTTGAGGATGCACCCTTTCACTTTTCTTTTCTCTCGGTTTTTAATTAAATACGTCCAGAATCGACGACAGCCGAATTGCGTATATATATATATATATATATATATATATATATATATATATATATATATATATATATATATATATATATATATATATATATATATATATATATATATATATATATATATATATATATATATTTATCAATATAAAAATAATAATAATAATAATAATAATAATAATAATAATAATAATAATAATAATAATAATAATAATAATAATAATAATAATATAATAATAATAATAATAATAATAATAGTTTTTAAAGCTACTTGGTGTCTTCAGGTGCTATTTTTGTGCATTGCCTTTTTTATATTTTTTTTTAAATTTATTTTTTATATATA
>SEYY01004352.1:27500-42500 GCA_009176605.1 Armadillidium nasatum
ATATATATATATATATATATATATATATATATATATATATATATATATATATAATATATATATATATATATATATATATATATATATATATATATATATATATATATATATATATATATATATATATATATATATATATATATATATATATATATATATATATATATATATATATATATATATATATATATATATATATATATATATATATATATATATATATATATATATATATATATATATATATATATATATATATATATATATATATATACTATATATATATATATATATATATATATATATATATATATATATATATATATATATATATATATATATATATATATATATATATATATAATATATATATATATATATATATATATATATATATATATATAATATATATATATATATATATATATATATATATATATATATATATATATATATATATATATATATATATATATATATATATATATATATATATATATATATATATACGCTTAAGCAAATAAACGTGGGAGTTATGGTGGGAGTTTATCCGGTTTTGAATATTTGTAGTGTGTGAGTGACCCATAACTGCCATATAAACAAAAGCAGATCATTAGGACATTAGTGAGGAATATGAAATAGAGTAGAATATAAGGTTAATATTTTCAGTGAAACCGAATATGAAGAGTGTTAGATAATGTTGACAGAGTTTGAGGCTGAAGGTGGAAGATTTTTGTTTTTCTTTTTGAGGTTAAAATTACACAATCGTTTTCAACAACTTCAAAGAAATGATTAGTTTAAGAGTAATTTTTTTCCTTGTACTGAAATCGATGTAAATATCTCTTAATTAATTACAAAAGAACTGATTGCCATATTCTTCTTAATTTTAGCAAAGGGAATCGTCCTCAAGTAATATATAAAAGGTTGGGAAATGAAAATATTTATCAGCTTGTTTCGAAAAACCGAAATTAATAGTGATAGTGGTTTCATCTTTAAATCTTATTGCCATTCATTTACCCCTCGTTTCGTCATCACTGTTCCTTAACTGTTACAATCATGTGTTTCGAATCTTCTCTTTCAATAAAGGTTTTTTTTTAATTTTTTTTTTAATTTTTTTATTTTTAGTAGTGACGTCATGATCCTTGAATTACATCTGTGGGAGAATTGGGAGTCTCTTATCTACTTTGTAGTTACTTTAATATTTCATTCGCTTATTTGTTGCCTACAATCATGTCGTTCCTTCGTTCCTATATATATATAAATATATATATATATATATATATATATATATATATATATATATATATATATATATATATATATATATATATATATATATATATATATATATATATATATATATATATATATATATATATATATATATATATATATATATATATATATATATATATATATATATATATATATATATATATATATATACATTTATATATCTCATTTTCTCGCGATCTTTCTTGGAAAGATCACATTACTTCTCTTTCTAAACAAGCTTTTAAGATGTTGGGTGTTCTGCGGCGCCTATAGGGGTGTTGTTCGTCCCTGTATGGAGTATGCTTCACACATCTGTGGTGATTCCACTCATACAGCTCTCCTTGCGAAGGTAGAGTTTAAGGCTTCTCGTCTCAACAGCTCTCCCGCTCTTAGTAACTCTCTGCCATCTCTTTCTGCCAGACGAAATGTTGCGTCACTCTCTCTGTACTATCGTTATTACAATAGACACTCCCTTCTGAACTCTCTCGTCGCATACCTCCTCCATTGAGAACAGCTCGCGCGACACTCCTTTCTACACAATCTCATCCTTTCTCTGTCCAACTTTCAAACCCCAGACTTAACCGCTATGCTCAATATTACATATACTCTAATGACAAAGTCTGGAACACACTCCCTTTATCTATTTTCCCAACTTCCTTTGGCTTGCACACTTTCAAGCGCCGTGTATCTGAACATGTCGGCCTCTAATGACCAGGATAGGACTTTTACAACTCCGGTGGAAATTAGACCTCCGACTTTTGTCCACCGGAGCAGATTTAATATATATATATATATATATATATATATATATATATATATATATATATATATATATATATATATATATATATATATATATATATATATATATATATATATATATATATATATATATATATATATATATATATATATATATATATATATATATATTACTTAAAATTATTCTTGACCATTTCAAATGAAGCCTAGATACCTTAAGAGAAAGACCGTTTAGAAGCGCATTAAAATTACAAATATACAAATATAAAAAAAATGGTCTCTGCTCGTTTCTTTTTTTTTTTTTTTTTTTTTTTTTTTTTTTTTTTTTTTTTTTTTTTTTTTTTTAATTTTTTTTTTTTTTTTATTTTTTTAAATAATTAATTATATAAATATATATATAATATATATATATATATATATATATATATATATATATATATATATATATATATATATATATATATATATATATATATATATATATATATATATATATATATATATATATATATATATATATATATAGAAACATACAGACTTCAGAAGATGAAACATTTAATTTATAATCGAAGACGTTTCGAACCACTCCTTGGATCATCATCAGTTCTATAAATGGATAAAATATCAGTGAATGAAGAATATAAATAATAAATATTACACAATAAACATAACAAGACTTAATTATGGCAATTTACCTGAAAAGATGTTACACCTACATCATAAGAACGGACGAATGAACTACACCATCGAGGGGAGAAGGACAAGAGAAAATAATAATAAAAAATATAAAAAATATTGGTTGGTTGGGGAAACCATTTGAGCAGTGACTTACACTACATTAGCTAAAAGTTCTTAAAGCCAAACTTTTTCATATATGCAAACATAGGCACACATACTTGTGCAAATACAAGCAAGTATGCGCAAGCATTGATATAATACATAAATACATACATACATACATACATACACATACATACATACACGTTTAAACATTCATACTTGTATACATACATACATACATGAGCAGCGTATACATACTGTACATTCCAAAACATGCACAATATAAATTTATGAAAGAAAATATCAGAAGACCAATTTTAGAAACAATATTTTTTAACTGATTTTGTTTTTTAAGATATTTTTGCTTTCAAAATTCAAGTTTCTGAATTATCTGCTTTTGACTTCTGAGTATTTGTGACTTCTGATTTTCTGCCATCTTCATTTCCGACCTTCTGATTTTTCTTCCTTCTGTTTTTCTATCTTTTAATTTTTCTGCCCATTGACGTTTCTGCCTTTTGATTTTTCTGCTTTACAGTTTTCCTGTTTTCTGATTTTCCTTCCTTCTAAGTTTTATTCCTCTTGATTTTTTTTCGTCTTTCTGATTTATCAATCTTCCATTTTTATTGTCTTTGGGCTTTGCTCCTTTCTGATATTTCAGGTTTTTTCTTTCACATGATATTTCTGCCTTCTGATTTTTCTGCCATATGATATTTCTGCCTTCGAATCTTTCTACTCAGTTACTCAGTTATTTTCACCCATTCTGATTTTTTAATTTTTTTTTTTGCAGATTATCCTCAGGCAATTTTCTTCATTTTGATTTTCTTCTTGTTGGTTTTCTTCGGTTCTTCTATTTTCTTCTGATATTTATTTTCAATATTTTACACTTCTTACTTCATCTGATTTTCTTCATTCTGATGGTTAGTCTTTCCTGTTACTAATTTCCTTATATTATATTTTCCTTTTCCTTATACCCCAAATTCCCACCTTTTGATATACTTACATCTAAGTAAGGATGACCAACTCAAAGAGTGCGGTGTAGTACGGTGCGTGGTGCGGTGATGTGCATAACACAGTTTCAGAGACTTGGTGTGGTGCCGTGCAGTGCGTTCAGTGATAAAAAATAAAAGTGCGGTCCGGTGTGGTGCTCAAAGAAAATTAAGGGTGCGGTGATGTGATCTGAGTGGCGCGGATCCCTGGTATGCACCACACCACTGTTCCTGTATCCTACGATGATCCTCTGTCTCGGCAGTTTATATATATATATATATATATATATATATATATATATATATATATATATATATATATATATATATATATATATATATATATATATATATATATATATATATATATATATATATATATATATATATATATATATATATATATAGGATAGAGTGACGCAACAATTCGACGAGCAGAAAAAGAGACTGGAAAGAGTTAGCGAGAGAGTTTTTAAGATGAAAACCCCCAAGTCCCCAAACGACAATGTTTTTTCTATCCCATTTTGAAATTTGAGAAAGATCAGATGTTAGCTGCTCCAAGATCACCATTCTAGCTTCAATTAACTGTTAATATTAGCTTCTATTATATTCAAGTGATAGGAGTAATGAAGAGTATAGTCATTGAAATATTAGTGGATAGATGATGAAGCAATAAAGAGGTCATTATTGGAAAGTTGGAAAAGACTTGGGATAGAACATTAATAAATTTAAGGAAGAAACGGTAGTCATCTACAACAGCTGATATAGAACGACCGGAAAAGAAATCAAAGAGAAGACCACAGAGAGAAGGATAGATTCCGAAAGAGGGAAGTTTGGAAACAAAGCTTTGTGGCAAACTCTATCGAAGGCTTTCGATATGTCCAGCACCACAGCAAAAGATTCACTGAAATGCCGAAGATCAAAGGACCATAATTTAGATAGAAAAATAGAAAGGTCACCAGTAGAGAGTTCTTTACCAATGCCATACTGACGATCAGAGATAAAATTAGAATTATTTTCAAATCTTTCTGTAAAGAATAGGAAAAAAGAAAAGGATTTTTAAGAAATAGAACGATAGTTAGAGGGTTAAGAGTGGTTTCCTATTTTCGGCACAGGCTTAATGTGGACACGTTTCAGTAGCAAGAAGGAAAGGTCGGAATTGAAAAACTGTGACCAAATAGTTTACCAAGGCAAGGTGCAAAGATTAGTAACACAAGGTTTGAGAACCGCAGGACAGATAACATCAGGACCATACGCCTTCTTAGTGCTAAGCACAGAGAGAGAGCAAAATTTACCTATTTAGAAAATATTTCAATGTTAGCCATAAATGAACTGGAGGAGGATGACGGAGGAGGAGTAGTCGGGAATCGTCTAAGTGGGAGTTGGAGGAAATATTAGTCTGATCGAATAATATAGCTTTAGTAGAAGGTAAAACGGCAGACTGTGCTGGCAGAAGATACTAGAGGAGGGAAAGGGGAAGAAGCAAAGTTAAAATTGACATTGCTTTGCAAAATGCAAAAGGGGGCACCAGAAAGAGGAAATAGAAAAGAAAAGAGCCATAACAGATGCTAAAAGAATATCGTAGATTCTATTAATACATAATAATAAAAAAATAATAGTAACACTAATAATAATAATAATAACACTAATAATAATAATAATAATAATAATAATAATAATAATAATAATAATAATAATAATAATAATAATAATAATAATAATAATAATAATAATAATAATAATAATAATAATAATAATAATAATAATAATAATAATAATAATAATAATAATAATAATAATAATAAATAGTAATCTTTAATAATAATAATCCAGTTACAAAGTTGTACAAACAAAAATCATATACTTTATATGTATTTAATACAATACTGAAATGAGCTTTTAGGTGTGACGAATTCATCGTTTGAGCCCAATAAATTAATACAAAATTAATATCAATCATTATTAAAGTGAAGTTTATAGCTAAGAAGCAAATATTGGATACTTAAATTTTATTTTAGTCATATATCTTAACCTAAACTACCTCCTTAATGATAATAAGGAAAATAACAGTAAAAAGTAATGATTGACAATAATAACATTAAAATAATCTGGAAGTTAATAGTTATTACCATACTGAAGAAAAAAAAAAAAAATAACAATAATAATAATAATAATAATAATAATAATAATAATAATAATAATAATAATAATAATAATAATAATAATAATAATAATAATAATAATAATAATAATAATAATAATAATAATAATAATAATAATAATAATGAATAATAATAATAATAATAATAATAATAATAATAATAATAATAATAATAATAATAATAATAATAATAATAATAATAATAATAATAATAATAATAATTTTTATTATTTAAAAAATTTTTTTTTTTACAATTATCACCGCACCTCACGGTCAGAGCCCTAATCTAGGAGGGGGTGTTAAAATAATAAGAAAATAAAACGACTTCAATTCCCACCGAACGCAAATAGGACAATAAAATGAGTTGCTAGCCGTCTCCCAAGCTTTGGCTCTCCTCGCATGATCTGATTCTCTTCTTTTTTCCATACTTCACTTAACAATAGATACCATCATTTTATAACACCATACTATTTTTTAATTATTTAAAAAGTAATAAAAAAAATTGACTTAATTAAATATTTTGTTCTTCATCCAAGTTAATTTTGCTTAAAGTGTTCAATTAATCTATTTTAAATTGTTCGAAAGAACTAGACATGAAGTATTGTCGCTTCTCTTTTTAATTTTGATAATTTTGCTTTGATTGTTAATAATTTCGATAAAAACTTTATATTTCCTAAAAGTTAAAATATTTATAAATCTCTTATCAGCTTCCAGCTACAAGTCCTACAACAATCCTCTTCCCTTCACTAAAGGAAAAAAAAAATCATCCAGAGCCCACTCAAGCCCCTCAGCACTCTTCTCGGTCATTCTCTGAATTCCTCCTGTTTTTCCAATAGCAATCTTCGCTCCTCTGGTCCGAAGCTCACTCTCACATTGTTCAATCTCGAAGCTATTAGACCTCCACTCTCTTCTTCTTCTTTTGAATTTTTCCTCTTCTCATTCTTTTCTTTGCTTATCGCCTTCACTTTCCAAAGCTTTTGTTCTCGATGGCAGCCAACTCGTATTTACTGCAATAATAATAATAATAATAATAATAATAATAATAATAGTAATTACAATAGTAATAATAATAGTAATACGGCACTTTGTATTTTGAAGCAAGTGGCCTTTGACGCATGCTTGCCAAATGTGGGAAGTGTTGCTGATTCTTGTATGTTTTTTTGAAAGTTCATCCCATTGTTCGATGCCTTTGTAACGATATAGCTCTACGAGATTTGGTTAGAATGTACTTTGTTTTACCTAGTGTACGTGAGTTTGTGCTGCTCAGATTTTAGCTTCTTTCATTTCGGTTATTCATTATTAAATTTGTTAGAAGTTCACTTGACATTCCATTTACGACTTTGAAAATGTAAGTAGTTATTGTGAGAGTAAGCATATCTGGTAGTTTGAGTATGGATAATTTTTTAAAAAAAACAGACTTGTATATGTTCATCGTAATTGAGAGATCCAGATAATATACAAGCTACTTTTTTATGTAGTGTTATCAAGGGCTGAAGCAGAAATACACTTGCACATCCCCATACCGGTAAATCGTAGAGTAGGTGTGGATAAACAAGGCAGTAATATAAATTTTTTAGTATATATTTTGGAATAAAATGTTTTATCTTTAGGAATTCATAGGTAGCATATATGTAAGTTTGCTAATAAGACTATTGATATGATTCTTGAAGGAGAGTTTCTCATCGAAAATAACTCCTAATATTTTTGCAGATGTGGCTCAATTTATGATTGTCTCTCTTGCCATAACATTCAGCTTGATAGGTTTTTCAACGTTTCCCATTATTAAATATTGTGTTTTTTGGAGATTCAATAACAGCCTGTTAGTCTCTTCCCATGTTACAACATTCTTTAATACGTTATTTACTTTTATATTTAGGGTATCTATATTAATTTAAGGTCTGATGCTAAAATAGCGGTATCGTCAGAGTATTGAGAATGCAGAGAATTATGACAGTTTTGGAAGTCGTTTGTATCTATGTTAAAGAATAATAATATATAATAATAAAATAATAATAATAACAATAAAAAAAAAAAAAAAAAAAAAAAAAAAAAAAAAAAAAAAAAAAAAAAAAAAAAAAAAAAAAAAAAAAAAAAAAAAAAAAAAAATATATATATATATATATATATATATATATATATATATATATATATATATATATATATATATATATATATATATATATATATATATATATATATATATATATATATATATATATATATATATATATATATATATATATATATATATATATATATATATATATATATATATATATATATATATATATATATATATATATATATATATATATATATATATATATATATATATATATATATATATATATATTATATATATATATATATATATATATATATATATATATATATATATATATATATATATATATATATATATATATATATATATATATATATATATATATATATATATATATATATATATATATATATATATATATATATATATATATATATATATATATATATATATATTATATATATATATATATATATATATATATATATATATATATATATATATATATATATATATATATATATATATATATATATATATATATATATATATATATATATATATATATATATATATATATATATATATATATATATATATATATATATATATATATATATATATATATATATATATATATATATATATATATATATATATATGTATATTTGTATATATGTTAAAGAATAATAATATATAATAATAAAATAATAATAATAATAACAATAATAATAATATCATTAAGTGTCATAATATTTATCATTATAAATAGTAATAATTAATAATAATTACGCTAACAATAGCAGTAATAATAACAATAATAAATAATAATAATAATATCATTATTATTATTATTATAACTATTTTTATTATTATTTAATATTCATTATTGTTATTATTATTGCCAATATTAAAGTAATTGTTATTAATTATTCTTACTATTTATTATGACTATTACTATTCTACTTAATGGTTTTAACATTATTATTATCTATATCTAATTAATATTATTCCGTTCATTTTTGGCTTAGGTGCATTTTGGGCCAAGCTATATTAAGTTGCTTCACAAATATATATATATATATTATATATATATTTTAATAATTTATACATATTTTAATAATAATTTTAATAATAATATAAGAATAATAATAATAATAATAATAAATAATAATATAATATAATAATAAAAATATATGTAAATATATTATATATATAATAATAATATATATATATAATATATATATATGTAGCTTCACAAAATATGTTAATAATAATCTTATTAAATAATAATAAGAAGACCATATGCGTATCCATAATATATTGTGCTTCACCACATATTTTAATAATTTTATTTAAATTTAATCTTTTTATTTTTAATATATATATATATATATATATATATATATATATATATATATATATATATATATATATATATATATATATATATATATATATATATATATATATATATATATATATATATATATATATATATATATATATATATATATATATATATATATATATTTATATGGGCCAAGACAATAAGCGTATCCCGTAGGGATACGCATATGGTCTTGTTATTATTATTATTATTATTATTATTATTATTATTATTATTATTATTATTATTATTATTATTATTATTATTATTATTATTATATTATTATTATTATTATTATTATTATTATTATTATTATTATTATTATTATTATTATTATTATTATTATTATTATTATATTATTATTATTATTATTATTATTATTATTATTATTATATTATTATTATTATTATTATTATTATTATTATTATTATTATTATTATTATTATTATTATTATTATTATTATTATTATTATTATTATTATTATTATTATTATTATTTCATCTATATATTCTTTTGTAATTCCTAACTGCGGAAGTCCTAAGGATGACTTTTGTAGCAGAGGGAAATACCTTTAGACATTAAAACAGTTGTCAATGTTTGCGGCCTCACTCTCAACCCCTTTTTATCTTATCTTATATATATATATATATATATATATATATATATATATATATATATATATATATATATATATATATATATATATATATATATATATATATATATATATATATATATATATATATATATATATATATATATATATATATATATATTATATATATATATATATATATATATATATATATATATATATATATATATATATATATATATATATATATATATCCTCCTGTGGGCAAAGGTCAGAGCCCTACCAATTTCCACCACAGTTGGGAAATGTCATATCTTGGTCGCTAAAGGCCGACATGTCCAGATACACGTCGTTTGAAAGTGTAGAAGTGAAAGGAAGCCGGAAAAGCAGATAAAGGGAGTGTGTTCCAGACTTTACTAGTAGAGTACATGTAAGATTGAGCATAGCAGTTAAGTCTGGGGTCAGAGGGTTGGACAGAAAAAGGATGAGAATGTGTAGAAAGGCGTGCAGAATAAGCTATTCTCAGTGGAGGAGGTATGCGACGGGAGAGTTTAGAAGAGCAGTATCCATTGTAATGGCGATTTTATAGAGAGAGTTACGCAACAATTCGACTAGCAGAAAGAAACTGAATAAAATTAGTGAGGGCCGGAGTGTTGATGTGATAAAAATCTCTAAACCCTAGATATGTGAGGCATACTCCATACAGGGGAGAACACCCCTATAAAGAGGAAACAACTGGAGTAGCATAAAAAAATCAAGAAGACGCCTCAGATCAGCCAACCTCTTAGAAGCTTGTTTAGAAAGAAAAGTAATGTGATTTTTCCAAGAAAGATCACGAGAAAACAAAGCACCGAGAATATTATGAACAGATGAAGGTTTGAGTTGTTTGTTTTCGAGGAAGATATCATAGTTGTGTGGAAAATTGTGTCCAGTATGGGGATGGAGAAATTGAGTTTTTGAGGCATTGTAAACGAACATGTTTCCTCTGCCCCAATTTGAAATACATTGAAAGATCAGAGGTTAGTTGCTCCTAGGCTATCCTCCTTATGTCTATCAACTGCAGTTGGGAAGGAAGTTTTTTAAACTGACAAGGAGTAATGAAGGGTGGAGTTATCAGCATGGGAGTGCATAGGAGATGAAGTAATAGAGAGGACATTAATCAAAAGTAGAAAAAGTGTTGGGGTAGGACAAAATCCTGAGAAGCAGTATTTATATATATGATAAATGTATGTATGTATGTATGTATGTATGTATGTATGTATGTATGTATGTATGTATCAAAGTGAAGTTGAAATGCTGAAATTTGAATTCAACCAAGATTGTCAGCATTATACCCACAAAGTTTTCTCCTCTTTCTTCATTCCACTGATAAAATATGCAAAGAAAACTGAAAATTTTCATTAATTATCAAATAATTATAATTTAATTTCCTTTAAACCACAAAAAATGTGGAAAAAAAATATGATAAAGTTAAAAATAAGGAGATAAAACAGGCTAGATTTGATTTCATTCTTCAACAAAAAAAAAAAATGTTCTTGTCATTCAAGTGATTTTGCAAATTAAGAAAGAAAATGAGTAATTGCTTTACCCGTTTACCTTATACATAATTAATGTCAAATTTCAGTCAGTAGCAACTAAAATTCAAATAAAAATATTATAATTCTTAGAGTTTCCTTTTGATCTTCGCAATCAAAAGTAAAATAACCAAAATCCTCATTTAAAGATAAAATAATCCAAAAAAAAAAAAAAAAAAAAAATATTAAACATTTACAAAATTTAACTTGAAAATTCTCCTTTTAAACCTAAAATATTAAACATTTTTAACTGGTTATATTCATCAATCAAACTCAAGGCAAATTAGTAATACATGAATTATTCGTTGTATCTTCTTACCTTTTTTAAAATATTAAATAATTTCTGAGAAGAAGGGAATTATTACTTTTGAAGTAGCAGTTGTCAGCATCGATCTACATAATTGTCAGCAACCTACTATACAGTACAGCAATTTTGGCATTTCGTATATATGGTACATATATATATGGTATATATATATATATATATATATATATATATATATATATATATATATATATATATATATATATATATATATATATATATATATATATATATATATATATATATATATATATATATATATATATATATATATATATATATATATATATATATATATTATACGCCAACATCGGTTGCTTATTCTCTATAGGAGTGTTGTTCTCCCTTGTATGGAGTATGCCTCACACATCAGTGGTGGTTCCACTTATGCAGCTCTCCTTGAAAAGGTAGAGTTCAAGGCTTTTCGTCTTATCAACTCCATCTCTCATTAACTCTCTGCAGCTTGTTGCATCACTCTCACTTTATAATATCGCTATTACAACGGACACTGCTCTTCAAAGTTCTCCGTCGAATACCTCTTCCATTGAAAAGGGCAAGTGAGATACTCCTTTCTACATAGTCTCATCCTTTCTCTGTTCAACTCTCTGACTCCAGACTTAACCGCTATGCTCAGTCTTTCATGTACTCTACTGGTAAAGCGTGGAACACATTTACAAATAGGAGTTGAAACTGGTCTTTTAAAATTTAAAGGGGGGTTTGAAAATCTTTTGGGCTCTTTTCATCGATTTTTATTTTCTGGAATAAAATTTTACTATATAAAGGTCAAAAAGAAAAGAAAAAAAAGGAAAAAGAAATTGGAATTGCTCCAGTATTGAGCGTCATGCATATTTTCAAATTCTTGTCCAATTTCTGTAACTTTCATAGATTCGGAGATACATACTCGTACACCTTTCCTTTTAAAGGTATAACTTATTTTCCTTGGCCGAAATTATCCAAATTTTCAGGAACTCTGGAAGAAGGGTATATCTAAAGTTCTATTAGAAGACATTTTAGATATATACCCCTAAGAAACAAGTTGTTATGTAAAGTGCCAAAAAAAAAAAAAAAAAAAAAAAAAGTTTGGAAATTTTGGATTTTTTTTTTCCAAATTTCAAAACATAATAACTTTATTTTCAGGGTTAGATATCGGAAATATATTAAAATTGAACTTTAGATATATCCTTCCTCTAGCGCTTGTGAAAATTTTACCAAATTCGGTCAAAGAAACAAAAAATTATAAGAAAAGCAATGAGGAATACTTTTTAGTCCATTTTGTCATCTTCATTGTTTTTCTTGGAACTTTTTTGTTTCCTGAATTTAATTGTTCAAAATTTCAGAAGCTCTAGAGGAAGTGTACATTTTTTTTTTTTTTTTTTTACAGATTACCACCGCTCACGGACCAATCCCTTTTCAAGGAGGAGGCAGAAATAAAAAAATAAAAGAGAAATCCACAAAATCCCGACTAACGCAAATCTTTTTGGTGGGCTCAGACGGGCAACTTAAAGAGAGGAAGATTAAATACAGAAGGAAAAACATGATGACAGAGAGTTCCTCAAAACAAAAGTGGCTGGAAAGAAGGAAGCACCTCTTCGGACAAGCCTGGAGTTTACCATATTCACACAATATTCAAGCGAAAGTATGGGTCCCCTTGTGCTACAAGGGCGAAGCAATGTTGGTGAATTTCGAGAGGTCAATTCCTTTTGTAGTACCTATAGAAAAGAGATAGTGCACCAACATCACGTCGCTGAGACAGTAGGTCAAGTGATTTTGAAAGGAGCGGACGGTTTATTAATATTATCCTTAATAAACTAAAGTTATATTAGAAAATATTTCCGATATTTATCCCTGAAAAAAGTTATGATGTTTTGAAATTTAAAAAAAAAATTCAAAATTTTCAAACTTTTTTTTCCTTTTTTTTTTTTTTTTTTTTTTTTTTTACCTAATAACGTTTTTTTTAGGTATATACATATCGAAAATGTCTTCTGATGGAACTTAGCTATAGCCTTCTTCTATAGTTCCTGAAAATTTGAACAAGTTCGATCAAGAAAAATGAGTTTTAACGGAAAGAGTGAAGTGGTATATATTTCAGAATCCATAAAAATTGCAGTTATTGGACAGTGATTATCTCACCCAATAAAGGAGCGATTCCAATCTTTTTTTTTTTTTTTTTTGTACTTTATATAGTAAAAATTTTATTCCAGAAAATAAAAATCGAAAAAAAAAAAAAAAAAAAAAAAAAAGCCCGAACCCCTACCCTTTCCCCCTTTAAACTTATATTTTTGTAGTATTTGAGAACTTTCTGGTATTTTCACCTGTAAATAAATCTATTGCAAATTTCCTCAATGTTTATGCTTGTGCTATTAAGCAAACTTCCACTCGGAATACTACTGGAAGGGCAAGATAGATGGAGCTGAACAACTTGACTTAAACAAATATGATATTTTCCTTTATTTTTTTTCTACTATTCAAGAAATAGAAAATAAAAAAGAAACCATGTTATATATATAATTATATATATATATATATATATATATATATATATATATATATATATATATATATATATATATATATATATATATATATATATATAATATATATATATAATCACAAAGAAGAAAATCAATCATTAATCGGATGATGTAAAATCGGATGAGTAAAAACAAGAATTAAAACCGTGTAGAAAAATCAATAATTAAATAGAAAGCTTAGAAGTAGGGTTGGCCAAGAACCGGAATTTTCCGCACCGCACCGCAACGCACCGCACCGCAACGCACCGCATCGCACCGCACCACACCGCACCGGAAGTAAAATTAAGTGCACCGCAGTTTTGGTGTCCCTGACTGCCTGAAAAATACAAATAATCGACGATTGAGTTTTCATCGTTGCAATTTCATTATAAATTCGCTTTTTATGTCTGTTTAATTAGATGCTAATAATCGTTATTAAAAATAGAAACAATATCCATTACTTCAGGAATATATATTAACACCAAATTAGAACCTAATTCCCTACCTAGTTCACTTAATCAAGTCAATAATAAGTTGTTTTTTTTTTAAATTTATATAACATCGATTTCAATGGCT
>SEYY01004352.1:47500-52500 GCA_009176605.1 Armadillidium nasatum
AAGAGTCTATATGTTCTACTTCTCGAGCATTCTAAATAGCATATTTCATTCTCTTTTCTTTTGGCATCACAGTCACCCTCCCTTGCCCACGTAAATCTGATACCCACATTAAGTGGCATTGAATAGAACACGATATCTATCAATTTATAAATATTTACATCTGCACCGACTATTTTATTACTTAAATCAAGTAGTTTTTAATCAAGTATTACATATTTTTCTCATATATATATATATATATATATATATATATATATATATATATATATATATATATATATATATATATATATATATATATATATATATATATATATATATATATATATATTATTATTATGCTCTAATGGGCTTATTTTTCATTCTTTTCAGTACGGAAAGCTATTTTCAGCCACAAATTATGTATTAAAACAAAATGAGATATATAGAGAGTGATTGAGAGAGAGAGAGAGAGAGAGAGAGAGAGAGAGAGAGAGAGAGAGAGAGAGAGAGAGAGAGAGAGAGAGAGAGAGAGAGAGTTAAGGGATTGTAAGATATTGATTGGAGAACAAACTTTTCTCACTGTTTCACTCCTCCTTTTCCAAGTTTTTAATTATGCAGATTCTGTCACAGTTTTTCTATACTTAAAGGGTTTAGAGGAAAAAAGTTAGTACGTCACTTTGAAATAAAGAATTCCCTTAGAGGTCAAACAAATTTTAATTTCATTTCTTAAATATAAATAAAGTCTTATGCATCAAAGTTGGATGGAGATCATGTTAGAATGAGATATGCTCTAAGGTTATTTTTTATTATTAAAATTCTAATGGTGATATATATATATATATATATATATATATATATATATATATATATATATATATATATATATATATATATATATATATATATATATATATATATATATATATATATATTATTTATATTATAAAAATAAATTAATAATTAAATGAAAATAATAAAAATAAAAATATTATTAATTTTATTCCTTCCTGATAATTTATTAAATTTCCTAAATCTAAAATCAAGAATATATGTGTCATTAACTCCAAAGATCCTAAAATGATTAATACTTTTTGACAGCACATTATTTTTTCCTGGTTCAAAGTACTTCATTAAGCACTGCTTTAAAATTCTCTCTATTTAAAACTGACTGCTACATTTACTTGAGGGTATAATAAAGAAACAAGCTGTTAACCCAACGTCAAATAAACTCTTCCTCAATCTATTCCTGTAAATATCTTTTAAAATGATTTTATTCTTAAACATTAATAACTTTATGGCTTTTAAATATCGAAGAAAGGGATGATTAAGGGTATTTGATTGTGTAGGGGAAAAACTACTACAGCAACAGATATTTTGTGGATGGTGTATATATTTTATCAAAATATTGGGCTTAAAAATAATATAATAATTAGATATATTTGTTAAAAAAAAAAAAAAAAAAAAAAAAAAAATTGTTTTTTAAAATATTTTTTTTTTTTTTTTTTTTTTTTTTTTTTTTTTTTTTTTTTTATTTTATTTATTATATATATATTATATATATATATATATATATATATATATATATATATATATATATATATATATATATATATATATATATATATATATATATAAAGTCTGCTAAATGGGTAGTCGAACCTTTAAAATGGAAAGACAGTGTTACATCTGTACCACGACAGTACAAAAAGAAAACTCGTGAGAAAGTTCATGAGCAACTTGCCTCGCGGACTAACTCAATGGATTCCATCGACTACTCTCGAGCACAGGAAAACATATCAGTTACAATCCCCTTTCACTCAGATTGTATACATAAACTTTTTAAGACTGCTAAGTCACTCACAGACTTTTAAGGTCTGCTATATGGGGGTTCGAACCCTGATCTTTAAGCTCGTAAGACAGAGATTGTAACTGACCTGTTGCCCAGTGCTCGAGTGCATTCTGTGGGGGGGGGAGGGGGATATTTTGAGTTAGTCTGCGTGACAAGTTGTTCATGAGTTTTCTCACTGAGATTTCCTTTCGAACTGTCGTAATACAGAAGTAACACTCTGTCCAGGGTTCGAGTCCCCATATAGTAGACTTTAAAATTATATATATATATATATTAATCTGGGAGTAACTTAGCAGACTTAAAATTATATATATATATATTATATATATATATATATATATATATATATATATATATATATATATATATATATATATATATATATATATATATATATATATATATATATATATATATATATATATATATATATATATATATATATACGATTATTTTTATTTTTTATTGACAAGACAATAATTTATTTTGTGCCTCATTAGCAAGTGACTCCAAAGAAGCGAGATTTTTTAATATATGAATTATCATCACAAAGCGTCTTAGTAAATATTTTCTTCCACCAGAAATAGAATTCTTTTTATATACCGTATGCTTTTTTTTTTTTGTGCAAAATAATACACACACACACAACTCATAATATATATATATATATATATATATATATATATATATATATATATATATATATATATATATATATATATATATATATATATATATATATATATATATATATATATATATATATATATATATATATATATATATATATATATATATATATTAGTGATGGCATCCGCATCCGCATCCGCATGCGCGGAGGCGGAACATCCGCACAAAAATCAAAATCCGCATCCGCATCCGCATCCGCATTTTCGAAAATTCAACATCCGCATCCGCATCCGCATCCGCACTTTCGGAAAATTCAACATCCGCATCCGCATCCGCATCCGCACTTTCAAAAATTCAACATCCGCATCCGCATCCGCATCCGCAAAAAATTCGAAATCCGACATCCGCATCCGCATCCGCATCCGTAATTAGAAAATATGACATCCGTTCCATCACTAATATATATATATATATATATATATATATATATATATATATATATATATATATATATATATATATATATATATATATATATATATATATATATATATATATATATATATATATATATATATATATATATATATATATATATATGGGAATTGTAGATCAAGAGTGAGGGTGAAGAGAGAACTATCGGATTGGTTTAGCATAGGAGTGGGATTGAGACAGGGGTGTGTAATATCTCCATGTTATTTAATCTATTGATGAATAGTTTACTTAGAAAAATGGAGAGAGAAGGGAAGAGTATTACGTTGAGAAATATGGAGGGTGAATGTGAAGTGAATGTTTTACTTTTTGCAGATGATGCGGCATGTGTTGGTGGCAGAATCTGGAGAAAAGATGAGAATACTTGTAAGAGAGTTTGAAGGGAAATGTGCAAACACGAGATTGAAATTCAATCCAGCGAAGAATAAAGTTATGAGGATTGGAGGTGGGGATGAGGAAATGTGGAGGGAGTAATTGGTTTGTAGAAGTGTGAGAATGGAAACTTGAGGAGGTGAATGAATTCAAATATCTAGTAATGTTGGGTGGACGGAAGGAATAAAGAACAGAGTGGTAGAAGGAATGAAAGTATTTTGGGGCCTAAGAAAAGTATGGAAGAAAGGAAAAATTTCGAAAGAAATAAAGATAAAAATGTTTGAATGTATGTGTTCACCTTCTGTATTGTATGTGTGTGAAACATAGACGATAAGTGCTCGGTCGAGAAAAAGTTTCAATGTCTTTGAGATGAAAGATTTGAGAGCGATATATAAATTGAGAAGGATTGATAGGATTAGAAATGAAAGAATATGGGAGATGTGTAAATGGAAGAAGGGTGTACTTGATAAAGAGGAGGAGGATGTGCTAAAATGGTTTGGACATATGTGAAGAATGAAAGAGAACAGAATGGTTGGCAAGGTACGTAGATCCGATGTAGATAGGGGAAGGGTAGGGGGAGGGGAAGGCTGAAGTGGAGATGGATGGATGGAGTGAGAGTGATTTTGATGGAAGGAATTTGAGTTTAGACGAGGGTAGAAGATTTGTGGAGACAGAGATGGAGGGAGGTGGTGAAAGCGTTGAAAGGTAAGAATAGTTATGTTTGTAAGGGAATTGTGGTGGGCACCACCTCACGAAAGTGGGAAAGGTGATAGTGAAATATATATATATATATATATATATATATATATATATATATATATATATATATATATATATATATATATATATATATATATATATATATATATATATATAATATATATATATAATTAACATCCGCATCCACATCCGCATCCGCATCCTCATCAAAATTAACATCCGCATCCTCATCCGCATCCGAGCTTTTCGAAAATTCAAAATCCGCATCCGCATCTCCATCCGCACTTTCGAAAATTCAACATCCGCATCCGCATCCGCATCCGCACTTCTCCAAAATTCAACATCCGCATCCGCATCCGCATCCGCAAATTGAAAAATATGACATCCGATCCATCACTAATATATATATATAAGAGAAAAAGAAAAAAGATAACCATGTTACGAAATATTCAGTTTCAAAATGACAATCTCAAGCTTTAATTACGGGATAGGAATACTATAAGCCTAGTTCACATTTTTACAAATACATAGATAAATCTGTCAAAGTAACTGTTTTCAAGATAAGTTATGTATAAATTATTAGTCATATCTCTTGAATTTATGTCAACAATTCCTTGAGGTTAATTAAAAGAGGAATATTTTTAATTATTTCTCTTTCCACTAAATCCTTCAAGATTCTGCTCTAAAATGAACTTTCCTTCAATCAGTTTGGCCAGTGTAATAAGCTTCATGTTGCAAAATCATCAGATTTTATTTGAAAGTTATATTACAGTTGTTTTCAGATAACTGAAATTTGAATTCATCTTTGCTTCTGCTGACCATCTGTTTAATGATTATATGCTTTTTCTCTTTCTTCGTCGTTAACATTTACTTCAGTGGAGAAGAAGCATGTTTCATTCTTCAGTTTTGTCGCTTAAATCAGCCACTTTCAATCTATTCTTCGCAAAGGAAACAC
>SEYY01004353.1:5000-12500 GCA_009176605.1 Armadillidium nasatum
TTTATTTATTTAGTATGTTAAATTTCTTACATTCATAAAGTTGTTAATTTTGAATATATAATTAGATATTTTTATTTATAATAATGTAGTAGAAAACTTAAGTTAAAATACTATAAAAAGGACAAGATTTTGATAAGAAGAACAATCTATGACGGGATCAATTGATAACGGGATCAAAAAGATGACGGAATGAATCAACTAAAGAAAAATCATTTCACAAGATTCTCCTTGGCTGTCAAGCGAGGAGACGCTTCTTAACCTGTCTCTTGTTAGAGGATAGGGAAGTGTAATGTCTTATCAACGTTTATTTCATCATTCACAAGATCTTCCATTTTATTAAGAAGACGTCAAATCAAATTAGAAGATTAGATACTTAAGAAAGATGTCGAATTCACGGAACGCCCTCCGAAGAGTTAAAGCCTTTTTTTCTTTTATTTATCCGGCCTACTTTTATTTTCTTAAGTTTATATTTTATCAAAATGAATTATATCTTATTTATCAAGAACTTTGTTTAATACGAAACCCCCCTTGTAATAAATGAATTTTACAATATATATATATATATATATATATATATATAATATATATATATATATTATATATATATATATATATATATATATATATATATATATATATATATATATATATATATATATATATATATATATATATATATATATATATATATATATATATATATATATATATATATATATATATATATATATATATATATATATATATATATAATATATAAGAGTGTAAATATTAATATATTATTATTATTATTCAAGATTAAATTCATTCGAGAACTGATGATGTTATTTGATCTTTTACTCCAATATTTCTAACAGCTTTAATATTTAAATATATATATATATATATATATATATATATATATATATATATATATATATATATATATATATATATATATATATTATATATATATATATATATATATATATATATATATATATATATATATATATATATATATATATATATATATATATATATATATATATATATATATATATATATATATATATATATATATATATATATATATATATATATATATATATATATATATATATATATATATATATATATATATATATATATATATATATATATATATATATATATATATATATATATATATATATATATATATGTATATATAATATATCCTAAATTATTTCACTATATTCTTTTACTTTGAAAAAAAAAAGCTTCGAATTCTTTGAAGAATTTCAAAGGTGTTTTTTTTCCTCGTCATTCAAAAATGATTTCCTCATATTCAAGATATTGTTTCTTAGCGCCATTTTGACTCGTTTTATTAAATAAGAAAGAAAAGGAGTAAGAAAGAAAAGGAATAAGAAAAACTGGAGAAAGGATAGAGTGTTGAGAGAGAGGTTTGGAGATGTAAATAAAGTAAGAAATGGAGGGTATAGATGGAGAGAAGCATCATTAGTTATCATTCTTTTGAATTCTTTCTATTCATATAATGTAAAGATATTAGAAGTAAAATTGCTCAAGTTCTTTTGTTGCTATATAATATATATATATATATATATATATATATATATATATATATATATATATATATATTATATATATATATATATATATATATATATATATATATATATATATATATAAAAGAGAGAGTGTGAGAGAGAGAGAGAGAGAACAAATATGGTTGGAAGGGAGAAGGCTCCCATAGTGGAAAATGCTGAGTTATAGTCCCTCGTATTAATTTGTGCACAGACAAGGCAATACTTGTGCCACGAGGGTTTCACATTGATGGTCGTGAGCGAATAGACACCGTATCAAAGATAACATTGAAATGAATTAGAAAGAAGCGGTTAATTATTGATATTTTATCCTTAGACTTAACCCCATCTTAAAGTGGAATTAAAACCTACCCTGATTGTCAGAACAGCACTTCAAACAGGGGAGAATTACACCCCAATATAAAATTTATAACCGTGCAGAAAAGATTCTCTTCTAACACTGAGGAAGGTAATAGCGTTAAGCAAGAAAGTACAACTGAAAGAAAAAAAATGCTAGTTCAGTAGCGCACTTTCGAGTCATGATGCCTTAGTGTCATGACGCATCAGTATTAGGTGTGTGTGCTTTTTAAAACAAAGGGAGAAATGCCATCCGAACGCTTGCTTTCCTACCACTCATAGACCGTTTGCATCCCATGCCTATTATCTCTGAAAAAGATTCTTCAAATTATTGGAAGATGAGAGGTGTAGATATGTGGGTAGTAGATATTCTTTTGGAGAGACAAGAAAATCTTGTCAGTAGAATGCTCTTTGATTCACTAAAAGTTAAAGCATTCCTTTTATTGAAAGTATTGCTTAACTCGTATGATAATTAATTATTCCTGCAGCTATGCTCAATCTTACGCTACTGGTAAAGTTTAGAACACAACCCCTTGTTCTGTTTTCCCAACTTCCTTTGATTTACATACTTTCAAACGCCGTGTATCTGGACATGTTGGCTTCCTTCAATCAGGATAGGAGTTTTCTAACTCCGGTAGAATTTGATAGACCTCCGGTCTTTGCCCACCGGAGGAGATATAAATATATATATATATATATATATATATATATATATATATATATATATATATATATATATATATATATATATATATATATATATATATATATATATATATATATATGGTAATAGTGTAAATATTAATACTATTAATTATCATTCAAGATTAAATTAATCCGAGAACTGATGATATTTATTCGACCTTTTACTCCAATATTTCTTACTGCTTTAATATATATATATATATATATATATATATATATATATATATATATATATATATATATATATATATATATATATATATATATATATATATATATATATATATATATATATATATATAATATATATATACATATACATACACACACACAAAATCCTAAATTATTTCACTATATTCTTTTACTTTGAAAAAAAAAAGCTTCGAATTCTTTGAAGAATTTCAAAGGTGTTTTTTTTTCCTCGTCATTCAAAAATGATTTCCTCATATTCAAGATATTGTTTCTTAGCGCCATTTTGACTCGTTTTATTAAATAAGAAAGAAAAGGAGTAAGAAAGAAAAGGAATAAGAAAAACTGGAGAAAGGATAGAGTGTTGAGAGAGAGGTTTGGAGATGTAAATAAAGTAAGAAATGGAGGGTATAGATGGAGAGAAGCATCATTAGTTATCATTCTTTTGAATTCTTTCTATTCATATAATGTAAAGATATTAGAAGTAAAATTGCTCAAGTTCTTTTGTTTGCTATATATATATATATATATATAATATAATATATATATATATATAAATATATATATATATATATATATATATATATATATATACATATAAAGAGAGAGAGTGTGAGAGAGAGAGAACAAATATGGTTGGAAGGGAGATGGCTCCCATATTAATTTGTGCACAGACGAGGCAATACTTGTGCTACGAGGGTTTTACATTGATGGTCGTGAGCAATAGACACCGTATCAAAGATAGCATTGAAATGAAGTAGAAAGAAGCAGTTAGTTATTGATATTTCATCCTTAGACTTAACTCCATCTTAAAGAGGAATTAAGACCTCCCTTGATTGTCAGAAAAGCGCTCCAAACAGGGATGAATTACACTCCAATATAAAATTTCTAACCGTGCAGAAAAGATTCTCTTCTAACACCGAGGAAGGTAATAACGTTAAGCAAGAAAGTAGAACTGAAAGAAGAAAAGTACTAGTTCAGTAGTGTACTTTCTTAAAACAAAGGGAGAAATGCCTTCCGAACGCTTGCTTTCCTACCACTCATAGACCGTTTGCATCCTATGCTTATTATCTCTGAAAAAGAATCTTCAAATTATAGGAAGATGAGAGGTGTAGATATGTGGGTAGATATGTGGGTAGTAGATATTCTTTTGTCAGTAGAATGCTAAGGAATCTTTCTTAAACTCCTTTATAATATCTTATTCCATAATTTTTTTATTTATTATAATATTATATGATTCACTAAAAGTTAAAGCATTCCTTTTATTGAATTGACTCGTATGATAATTAATTATTCCTACAGCGCCAAGCTGATCTAAAATTCGCAAGGGTGATAGAGTTTTTTACATGCTCAAAACACATTGTTTTTAGCATATATTCACCTAGAACAGGTACCATCAAAACATGGATGTCGAAGAGAGAAAGACTTCATTGAACATAGATGGAACCTGCTCATCCTATGAACATAGGCGTAACTAGAAAATTTATCTGGGAGTGTCATGTCCCCCTCTATCAGAGAATTTCATTTGTCTATTATAATTTTCTTGTTAATATGTATATATATATATTATATATAATATAATATATATATATATATATACTTATATATATATATTATATATATATATTATATATATATATATATTATTACCTATATAATACTATTAATATATATATTGTTGGTTACATGTGTTTTAGGTTGGGGGATTGATCTAAAAAAAATACAATGAATAAATATAAAGCTTATCTTATTTTGAAGTCGTATAAATGAAGGAACAACGAGATTTTAAACAGTGAAAAGGGAAAAAAATACTTAAATAATTACAAAGTAAATACGTGGCTCGCTAATTCTCCCACAGTTGTAATTCAAAGATTATGACGTCATTACCCCAAGAGAAAGATAAGATTTCATTATACGACTGTCACGATTAAAGCATAGTGAATGATGAAACATAAGTTATGAATGGCAACAAGGTCTAAAGGAGAAAATACAATCACAATTAATTTCGGCTTTTAAAAAACAAGCGGAATTTTAGTATATGACGAATGATTTCACAAGGAGAGGAAGAGGAACTCTTTAAGGCAGAATCTCTCTCTCAAAATTTTAGGGCAAGAGACAAAGTTGCTTTTTTTTAACATGTTTAGTTAGGATACTCCCCTATATATTATTCCCCGCGGTAGTGCGGAGCACTGTTAAGTACTTTATGAAAGATTTTGGAGCAAATGAAACCGTTTTCAATCGAGGACTTCTCCTCTGGACTACAAGTGGGTCTGTCTGTGTCGGAGAAGCTGATGGAGAGGGAGAGACACTACAGGTGAATGGGCAGAATCAACAGGAGAGATACCAGGAGCAGAGGAAGCAGATTCTGCGGATGAAGGATCGGATTAGAAAGATGCAAGGTCAGTGGACGGCGGAACAGATGAATGTAGGAGCGGATGTGGCAGGAACTGATGCTACAGACGAAGTTAAATTAGATACAAAAGCTGTTTCAAACATTCTATAGAGACCATGTCTTACCTGCTATTTGGAAGTTGTAATTTGAAACACCGGTCGAAGCGTTCAAGAACTAAGAAAGAACCTGTATATTGTGCCTGATACGAATGACTCGGACA
The DNA here is from genome assembly GCA_009176605.1 of Armadillidium nasatum. Lineage (NCBI taxonomy): Eukaryota > Metazoa > Arthropoda > Malacostraca > Isopoda > Armadillidiidae > Armadillidium > Armadillidium nasatum. The sequence continues at coordinate 10,429 of SEYY01004353.1, forward strand.
TACGCATGAGTACTTGTTTTTAAGTCTTCTGGTATTTAAGAAGTGCCCTGAGACGCATTTAAAGGAAGACGCACACGGAACCCAAGTTCCCTCATGTGAAATATAAAATTCTTATGGAGGTGTTGAAGTCCTGCTTGTTCTGAGGGGCGGAAGCAAAGAGGTCAGCAGGACACGAAGGAGTTTTGTCAGTAACAGCCTGAAACTTTTGGATGCCCAGAGCCATTGGGGATACAACTTAGGAGATTAGCGCACTTTTGTTTTGTGAAAGTCAGCTTTTCTAATCGGAGCCTATACCTCCATCGATTCTTAGCTGAAGGAAGATGAACAAGAGTGACAGGATAACAAGAATTTTTCCAATACCGAAACGTGTAGTCTTAAACCTTAATTAATGGCACAAGAACAAATACGATCGAACGGTGGATTTTAGGGACAAAAAGATTCAATACTATAAAGAAGAAACGAACCTATACATTCCATTAACGATTACAGTCCCTACCTTACGGCAGAAACCGAAGCATTTTCAGAGTCAAAACAGTCGTAGAAGTGGCGCAAAGCCCCCATTCAAAATTTATGGAATAAGTTATTATTATATATGTCAGAAAAAACATATGGAATTGGTTATTACTATATATATATTATAATAAATAAAAAAATTATGGAATAAGATATTATAAAGGAGTTTAAGAAAGATTCCTTAGATACATATTGGTATCTCAAACAAGAGCAAAAAATTAGGGTGAAAGTTAGAAGGTGGTGTTATACATTGAAAATTAATTTGTAAGGTAAGAACAATTTTGAAGTATGTGGTATAATATATATATATATATATATATATATATATATATATATATATATATATATACTATATAGGAGTAGGTAGTAGGAGCAAATGAAAGAGAGAGAGAAAGTTTTTGGGAGAGTCTGAGTGAGTGTGTGGGAAGTTTTGACGGTAGCGATCATGTTTGTCTCTTGGGGGACCTGAATGCAAGGGTATGTGTAAGAAGGGTGAACAGAATAATAGGACCATTTGGAGTGGAAGGGGTAAATGAAAACGGGACTGAAATGATTGGAATATGTGCGGCAAGGGGTCTTATGATTGGAAACACGTGGTTAAAAAAGAAAGAAATTCATAAGTATACCTGGGTGAGTGGTGTGAATGGGGAAAGGGGACTATTGGATTTTGTGTGTGTGAGATGGGAATGGAGGAGTAGGTTGTTGGATGTCAACGTGCTGAGGGGAGCTGCGATGGGTATTTCGGATCATTATTTGGTGGTAGCGAAAATAAAAGTGAATGGAGGTTGGGAGAGAGTGGGAAGAAGAAGGAGGGTGGTGGATATAGTACGGGTGGAGAGGCTGGAAGATGAGGAAAAGAAAGGTGACTACACAAGAGGGATAAGAGAGAAATGGGAGGAGGTTAGGGGGAGTGAGGTGGAAGGGGTGGAGGAGGAGTGGAGTAAACTAAAGGAGCGTTAGTGGAGGTTGCGAGAAGAGTGTGTGGGGTAAAAAAATAGGTAATGGTATAAGAAAGGGGAGTGAGTGGTGGAGTGAAGAGTTGGGGAATATGGTTAAAAGGAAAAAGGAGGCCTTCTGCAAGTATTTGAGTACGAAGGAGGGTAGGGATTGGGAAGAGTATAAGGAGAGGTGTAGGGAGGTCAAGAGGGAGGTCAAGAGAGCAAAAAGGAGAGTGGGAGAGGAGTGGGATAGAAAGTTGGCAGAGAATTTTAAGGACAGGAGTAAGATGTTTTGGAAGGAGGTAAATAAAGCGAGGAGAAGGAGAGAGGAGTGTTGAGAGGGAGTGAAGGGGGAAGATGGTGATGTGGTGCAAGGAGAGAGAGAGAGGTTGGGGAGAGATGGAAGAGACACTTCAGTGATTTGTTGACGGGGGTGGGAGGCCAGGGAGTAGGGGAGAATAATGAGGAGTTGTTGTTAGAAGAAGGAGGGAGTATTAGTAGAGGGGAAGTAAGAGTAGCGGTGGAAAAGGTGAAAAAGGGAAAGTCGGCCGGAATGGATGATATATATGGGGAGATGATAAGGATGAGAGCGGGAGTGATAGTTGACTGGTTGGTGAGAAT
>SEYY01004354.1:0-2500 GCA_009176605.1 Armadillidium nasatum
TCTTCTCTTGAAATTTCAAAACACCGTAATTTCCTTTCTTCGGTTTTCAATATTGGAAATCTATGCCTATTTATTTGTATGTATTTGTTTCCAAAATCGAAAGAGATTTTACCGATACGTTTTATGAACGTCTCCTTCCTATTAAGATACTTCCATAAAAAGTAGGATTATCTATTATATATATACTTGGTGAATTATGTTCACCTTCCCGATTTGTAAATATACTGAGGTTTTTCCTAATAAATTTAGATTTTCCCCTGTTACGCTTGTAACCTGAAAATTGGGAGACATTGTAACTTTTTTTTCAGATCCATTTCTGACAATTTAGAATAAAATGATTTTGACATAATGCTAATACATGATCCACTATCGATATATGCAATAGCGTCTAGATGGTCTACTTTTATTTTGATGATAGGATTTTCTAAATTTTCATCAATGGATCTAGAATTTAGTTTTTTGGTTCTGAAAAATATGTCTTCCTTTGATGTAATCTAGGACAATTAGGTCTTTTATGTCCTAACTCGTTGCAATGGAAACATCTTATGTTAATGTTTCTTTCATTAAATCTATTTCTATTATTATATCTATTATATCTATTATTAATTTCTGGGACTTCATTATTATTTACGTTGTGTACATAACTTTTATTAGGTAATAGTTTCTCTGCTTTGAGAGCAGCTTGAATGCATAGATTATATGATGTGAATTCTTGGATTCCAATCATTTTCTTTATTTCTATATTTAAACCGTTTATGAAAAATAGATATAAGGAACTGGTCTCTTGATTCCAGGGTTTCAAATTCTGTTAAAACTTCTAGTACGTTTTCGCTGATTTCGTCAATCTTGTTTATATAATCTCCTAACACTGAGTTGGCCTTGTCTCAGGTTTGTGAACGAACTATAAGCTTCTTGCTTTCGAAATGTTTATTTGAAATCTTTTGCTCAGGAAAGAGACTAACTTCATCGAAATTCAGTTCTTCTAATTCCGGGTGTGTATTTATGTATGTCTGTGCGGCATCTACACATAGACATTTTAATATGTTTATTTTATTATTATCGTCCCAGTTTTCGAGTTTCGCTCTTGTGTTGAATTGGTTTATAAATGACCTAAAGTTAGTTTTCCCATCAAATGATTTTAGTTTACCAATTATACTCGAAAAGTTTAAGATTTGAGCGTTTTCTTCAGCCATAATTATATTAAAAAAATCTTCTTAACTAACCTTTTGTCAAATTTTTGAGCTTTATAAAATCCAACGAAATCTTTTGGATCGTTACTTAATTGTCGTTTGTCCTACCGTCTGCTAACCAATTTAAAAGTTTGTTCGTGTCTTAAACTTTTAATACTTCTTAGCTTAAAATTAATATGACAAAAAGGTTTAAAAATAGGACTTTATTTTGTAGTTTATTATATATTTAACATAGTAGCGTGAGTTAATTGTAGGCCGAGTTTAAAAAGGCAGTCCTTATTCCTCTTCGAAGGATTTTCGTTAGGTTCACGACTTTAGTTTGTTCGTAATCGATATTCACTTCTCTTGTGAAGATTTCTTAGTAGAATCGTCATTCTTCATAAACAGTCTGATCTCTTGATGATTAGATAGGAATATCCTCTACTTGATAGTCAGAGGCTTTCTCTCGCTTAAAAGCCAAGAGTTCCTAGAAGACTGTTTTCTTTGAAGATCTTGTAGATAGATTTATCTTTGAAGTTCTTTGTCGATGGATTTATCCTCTACTTGATAGTCAGAGATTTACTCTTACCTAACGGTCAAGAGCTCCATTTAGTTCTTCATCAAGTTGTCTTCTTTTCGGGAGTCTTCTAATTCTGAGTTTACTTCTATCTTGCGCTAATAGTCTTGAATGACCCTTATTCAAGCTTTAACCCTTTCTTTTATCTTCTCACGAGTTAAAGGGTTTACGCAAATTTATTAATTCATTAAATTTTGTTTAACGTAAAAATCATTAATAAAAATGATATAAAATTATCAATTAAAATAAATAAGTATTGAAGCTCACATTTGTGAATGAATTTAAAATCTACTATTATTTAAATATTCATTCACAAATATAAATAAACAACATGATATATTTAAAAGGACCGTAAAAGTTCAAAAATTGAACTTTACAATATATATATATATATATATATATATAATATATATATATATATATATATATATATATATATATATATATATATATATTATATATATTATTATATATGAATAATATATTATATATATAATATATATATATATATATATATATATAATATATATATATATATAAATTTCAGGTATACACTTCGCATCACTTCCATCATATACAACACATGCATTACATATTACACATTTTAAAACAGTTAATAAAAAATATTTTACAGAATATTTGCTTCGAAATATGACCTTTAATTATATTTTGGAAGCTGACAGCTTCTGGTTGGTACGTTGGTTGCTGATGAAGTTGCTGATTCTTCTGATATCTTTTTTCTTTATTAGTTATT
>SEYY01004354.1:22500-35000 GCA_009176605.1 Armadillidium nasatum
TAATATTTCAAGGGAGCTTAGCGCATATATTACACATTCACAGAGAGGAAGCAGAACATGTATTATAATGACGTTTATAATAATAATAATAATAATAATAATAATAATAATAATAATAATAATAATAATAATAATAATAATAATAATAATAATAATAAAAATAATAATAATATAAACTTTAATATCATATGTAGTAAAAATAATAATAAAAATAATAATAATAATAATAATGATAATGATAATATATATTTAAATATCATATGTAATAACAATAATCAAAATAATACTAATATAGACTTTAGTATCATATGCAATAATAATAATAATAAAATAAAAATAACAATAATAATAATAACAATAATAATAATAATAATAATAATAATAATAATAATAATAATAATAATAATAATAATAATAATAATAATAATAATAATAATAATAATAATAATAATAATAATAATAATAATAATAATAATAATAATAATAATAATAATAATTTAATTTATATTCTCATCCATTCGAAACTAATTACTAGTGAATTACAATGATCTTTCTTAGTGAAGATGGAAAATCGTGATTGTAGAAGTAAGAGCGAAAATTTCAGCAATTAAAATGAGTTCCGAATTTAAAAATAAATAAAATTTAAAATTATATTGATAATATTATCACTATTAATATTATTATTATTATTATTATTATTATTATTATTATTATTATTATTATTATTATTATTATTATATATTATTATTATTATATTATTACTATTATTATTATTATTATTATATTATTATTATTATTATTATTATTATTATTATTATTATTATTATTATTATTATTATTATTATTATTATTATTATTATTATTATTATTATTATTATTATTATTATTATTATCATTATTATTATTATTATTATTATTATTATTATTATTATTATTATTATTATTATTATTATTATTATTATTATTATTATTATTATTATTATTATTATTATTAATATTATTTCGGGAAATGAGAACGCATCGCATTTCTATGTAACACTTAATAAAATAATATAAGCGAATTGTCTACTCTTAAAAATAATAATAATAATAATAATAATAATAATAATAATAATAATAATAATAATAATAATAATAATAATAATAATAATAATAATATAATAATAATAATAATAATAATAATAATAATAATAATAATAATAATAATAATAATAATAATAATAATTAATAGTGAAATTTGGTATGATAATCTGTTAACATTAAAAATACAATATACAATTGTATTCCTTCTGTAATTAAAAAAGTCATTTTAAAAATAATTTAAATATAAAAAATTTTTTATTATTATTTTCAAAGGGTTTATTAAATTGCATTTCGTTTGCATTGTTCGAAATCTTTTAATCTCCTTTAAATCCTATTCCAGGGATTTAATGTAACTTACAAATTTAATATAACAATAAACAAATCATCTTATTCAAGGGTTTTAATGTAACATACAAATTTAATATAACAATAAACAAATCATCTTATTCCAGTGCTTTAATGTAACTCAGAAATTTAACATAATAAGAAAAGAATCATCTTATTCCAGTGCTTTAATGTAACATAAATTTAACATAACAATAAAAATATCATCTTATTCCAGGGCTTTAAAATAACACAAATTTAGCATAACAATAAACAAATCATCCTATTCCAGGGCTTTAAAGTAACATAAATTTAACATAACAATAAAAAAAATCAATCCTTTTCCAATGCTTTAATATAACTCACAAATTTAACTTAACGATAAACAAATCCTATACTTAATAAATACTTAATTGAAAAATCCTCATTTTAAGAGATCGAAAAATAATAAAATGTAAAATATTTCTAAAGTGAAATTATTAATCATCATCTTTCAATCTTACTTATTTTATTCATTTAATTAAGCTCAATATATAGTACATCATACGTCTAAATCATATAAAATTTTCATTCGAGTATTTGTTTGTTTGCATTTTAAAAGTGAAATGAAATTTTAATTTTTAAGTAACAATTTTTATTCGTGTGTACTTATTTTTTTTTTTTAATTTACAAAATATTGAATATAACTTTCAAGACAGATAATTAAAATTTTTAATTATTAATTATTTAATTTTTAATATTTGATATTTTTTCCTCTTACTCTCTCTCTCTCTCTCAATTTATATTAAAAAAAAACTCACCATACTCCTGTAGGTGCGAGCACCTATCAGCAGGATCTTACGAGGAAGATCCTAGAGTTTCTTGGGCCCTACGGCGGTTACCGCTGGCTGGGCCAGGCCTATCGCGGATGCCGGGGAGTTTTCCCATCAGTGGCAAGAGCACTCCACTGATGTACTCATTTTACGACTGAGTCATTCGGAGCAAAGCACAAGGAGAAACCGCTCACATTTCCCGCTCCGGCCAGGCCTCGAACCCTGGACCTCTCGTTTACTATCACGAGTGCTCGATAGACTGAGCTACGGAGCTGCTCTCAATATATTATTATTATTATTATTATTATTATTATATATATATATATATATTATATATATATATATATATATATATATATATATATATATATATATATATATATATATATATATATATATATATATATAATATATATATATATATATATATATATATATATATATATTTATATATATAAATTTTTCAAAATGAAATATAAGAAATACAATTCGTAAACTAAAAAATTAAATTAATTCATTTTATTTTTATTATTTTCATTTTATTTTATTTTTTTATTTTTTTTTTCGTTAAAAGCATTTTTCAAATTGTTTCGAAATCTAAAAAAAATGATAAAAAATAAAAGGATAATAAATGTGTGAGAGCATATTTTATTTATATTTTTATTACAACAAAATAAAACTCAGATTTTAATTACGATGAAGTAAAAATATTTAAATTTTAAAAATTATTATTATTATTATTATTATTATTATTATTATTATTATTATTATTATTATTATCATTATTATTATTATTATTATTATTTTTATTATTATTATTTTTCTATGAAAATAGAAACATCAATTTCTTTTTTGGTTTTTAAATACTTAAAACGGATTTCATGTCAAAATAATTCTTTTAAAAGGTTTCTGTTATAAAAAAAAACATCGTTAATGTATCAAAAAAAATATATACTTATAAAATATTTAGAATATACATTAAACGAATCACTGATACTCTTACTTTGAAAGAAAATTTCTTTTTACTTTTCTTCATTTAATTGGACACCAAAAATGAAAATCCTCCTTAATTTTTATTCTACAAATTCTGTCTTATATATATATATATATATATATATATATATATATATATATATATATATATATATATATATATATATATATATATATATATATATATATATATATATATATATATATATATATATATATATATATATATATATATATATATATATATATATATATATATATATATATATATATATATATATATATATATATATATATATATATATATATATATATATATATATATATATATATATATATATAAAATATATTATTATTTCTATGAATGATAACATTTTTGGTAAAAAAATATCATTTCTCCGAGTATTCGATTTGTTAGACAGCAAGGATTAAATTAATTATTATTATTATTATTATTATTATTATTGTTATTATTATTATTATTATTATTATTATTAATAATTTTATATTTAAAAATAAACTGTGGTTTAAAACTCAAAGATAGTTCAAAGAAAACAAGAGTCTTATCTGAAACATTGTAAAAATGTTTTAAATACATATATATATATATATATATATATATATATATATATATATATATATATATATATATATATATATATATATATATATATATATATATATATATATATATATATATATATATATATATATATATATATATATATATATATATATATATATATATATATATATATATATATATATATATATATATATATATATATATATATATATATATATATATATATATATATATATTATATATATATACTTTACGAATAGAATTTTTGAAACAGTGAATCTTCGCCTAACACTTTCATATTGCTCTTTGGAAAAGTGTTATATTTAATTAATAAAAAAAATACAATGATGTTCTTCAATGAATCACAAACTCATTTCCTTTGTCTTTATGTTCTATTCATTCTTTCACATAACTAACTTTAAAAACAAACAATCCAAATCTTCTTTTGTAACTAATATTCTCAGTGGCTTCTGTTCTCAGCTTCTTTCTTGAAAGTTCCTAATTTTCTCTCTCTTAAACTTATTTCTTTGTTTTTTTTCATCTGTAGTAATGTATATTATTGTTCGTGTTTGACTTAAAAAAATCGGACTCTATATGGATCTTCAGGGGACCACAGAAGCTTTAAATGGTTCCTCAATATTATTTCTGGGGTTCACTATATAAGCTAAAGGGTCTATGATAAAATATTATAAATAAGTAATATCATAAGTTTGTACTCACTGGGTTCACAAGAAAAACGAAGGTTGGAATATCTTTGGTTTAAGGCTTTCATCAAACTCCAATCCTTTTGATTCTCTCCCAATATGTTTCTTACAATCTTACAAGAGTAGTCAGGCGCTCTACACTTGCACATATTAGACAGTGCAAAATAACTAGTAAAAAGAAACTGAATTGTCATTCATTGAAGGCGGGTAATCGCTGTTCCTAAATACTTTTCCATCTTTGTTTGGACAGTGTAAATGGATTAAGTACATGTACAAAAATAACATAAACGTCACATTAATTAAAACAATATTCATATAATTTAGAAATTATTATATTAATTATATATTGCAGGTGATGATTAGTGCATTTAAAATTTAATTTAAAAAATAAATATAAATCATATAAATTGACTCTTACATGTCTATAAATGTAGAACCATTCTCAGCAGCTTTTTAAATATATATATATATATATATATATATATATATATATATATATATATATATATATATATATATATATATATATATATCTAATGGACTCCCCCTACAGAAACTCAGGCAAGGGGCAACGAGATCAAAGCTCGAATCCTTCACTCGCAGACAGTTATATAAAAAAGTTTAAAGTTCGATATAACTCTCACAGATTATTTCCTTATAGAAAATTAATTGGGATTGACATCATGACTGTAGATCATAAGTAGTTCCAATGTAATTTCCTTTTGAACCGTCATGCCTTAGTGGTTAGCAAGAAAAAGGAAGACTTACCATCTTAAAAGTTGCTGGTTCGAGTCCAATAGCAGACATTAATTTTCTATTTGGAAATAGTCTGTGAGAGTTATAGCGGACCGTAAACTTTATGTGTGTATATATATATATATATATATATATATATATATATATATATATATATATATATATATATATATATATATATATATATATATATATATATATATATATATATATATATATATATATATATATATATATATATATATATATATATATATATATATATATATATATATATATATATATATATATATATATATATATATATATATATATATATATATATATATATATATATATATATATATATATATATATATATATATATATATATATATATATATATATATATATATATATATATATATATATATATATATATATATATATATATATATATATATATATATATATATATATATATATATATATATATATATATATATATATATATATATATATATATATATATATATATATATATATATATATATATATATATATATATATATATATATATATATATATATATATATATATATATATATATATATATATATATATATATATATATATATATATATATATATATATATATATATATATAATATTATATTGCAACAAATCTTGCTAATTAAGACTCTGATGTACTTCCATTAATATAATTAATATTTTATATTAACCTGTAAATTTTCGATGGATATTTTTTTTTCATATTTCATTAATGTTTTATATTTATCATCATTATATTTACTGATTCTTCTTTTAGCTTTTCTATATGAAACGCAAGATATATGATGAAGTTGAAACATGACATTATAATATCATTAATTTAATAATAATCATTATAATTATTATTATTTTTGTTATTAATATTATTATTATTATTAGTACTATTATTACTATTATTATTATTTTTATTATTATTATTATTATTATTATTATTATTATTATTATTATTATTATTATTATTATTATTATTATTATTATTATTATTATTATTATTATTATTATTATTATTATTATTATTATTATTATTATTATTTTTATTATTATTATTATATTTTTAAAAAAAAAAAAATTTTTTGTCATTATTATTATTGTTATTATTATTATTATTATTACTATTATTATTATTATTTGGAGATCTTCCATTATGCTAAAGTTTGGAAACTGATGCTTGAATTAAGATTCGAAATCACACATAAGCTGAAATTGACAGAGAAATATTGAATTCGGTTGTTTGTAATTAATTTCTGCTTGCTACATATGTGCTTAGTTGCCATATATATGCTTAGTGTATAATGGTTGAATTATATTTATATTTAATTATATTTGTGTTACTCAAATGCAACACAAAATGTCAAAGGCGATATAAATAAATGGAAATTAAAAACTGTAGTTTCGAGAAGTAATATCATTAATCTTTTTAAAACTATATTGAGTTTTGTTAATTTTCTTAACGATTTCGTAAATCTTAGAAGTGAGAATTGAATTATCTCTTAAAGAAAGAGAAACAACACTGATTATGAATAGATTTGAAATCCAAATTTAAGAAATCAATAAGCAACAAAATGATTAGCGCTGATGAGTTTCAAAAATATAACTACACTAACTTTTTTGCTAATTAAGTAATAATGGAAGTAGTAGTATACTTTAGAGATAAGAAATTATTGATGCTTTCCAAATTGTTTTCTAATTTTTTCTGATATAGAACTATTTTTTTAAAAAAATTTATTTCACTTAAATATTTATTTTTGTTTTTATTCCTCCTATTTCTATTTTAGTCCTCCCATTTCTATCCTAATAATTTATTGATTTGGTTTACAATCAACTTAAAAGCAGTTAATGAAAAAAATGGTATTTTATCTTCTATCTATTATATTTTTCCAGATATAATTTTAAGTATGTAATATATGTGAATGCGAAAATATTACTTCATACACTAAGTAATAAAAAAAATGCTTCAAAAGAAATTTTGGGAAACTTTTATGTAATTCCTTATCATTTGAGAAATGTTTTATGCTTTTTATTGCTCTTTGTAAAATTTTATTGCAAATTATTACCCAATTTAAGTTGCTATCTGCGAATATGTAAGACATTATTAAATTTTAAACTATTTATTATAAGGAAGAAAGAAACCTTGTTTCTGATTTTGTAACATGAATTTAACTTTGCACTGTACTCTTTTTCCGAAAGATTTTTGAGCAAGTTTTCTATATCGAATTGACATTATTTTTCGTATATTGCCAGTATTTTAATATAAATTCCTAGTATATGCCGGTGTTATCCTTTGCTTATATATCCTTATATATCCTTTGAATAATTTAAATGTTCCAACAGGATACATTAAGAGAAAATTAATATACTATTGAAAATATTAATTTTTTTAAGTTGAGTTTTAATAGTTTTATTTTCATATTAAAATAAGATAGAAAAATAAAAATAAGATGATTCATGCGGTACATAAAACTATTTTTTATTTTTTTTAAAATACAATTTTTGAAAGTTTTATTTTTATATGAAAATGAGAGAAAGGAAAAAAGATAAAATGATTCATGCCTTAAAACTGCAACATAGTATTGAATAAAGCAAAAAATCTAAATTACCCTTTATCCCATAAAATATAAGTTAATCTTGAGAAATAGCAGCATAATGATAATACTGTCTTATCAGTACTGTTCAAATTCTGTTCTCATTTATATTTTAGCAGGAAAGTTTAGGAATGACTTATAACTTTGGTACTATTTAAAATTTGCTAAAAGATAAATAAAATATCCTCTTTTTCCAAATCATTTAAACTCTCTTTAATTTGTCCTCTTCAGTAACTTTAAGAATGCAACCTTAGTATTTAAAAACTTTGCAAGAATTTGAGCTTCTTTATTACTGAAGAGGAATTCTTATTTTAAGTGTTCATATATTTCCATTTGTTTGCTCATTTTTTTATAAAGTTTTCAGAATTAGAAGCTAACTTATATTAGAATAAAAGAGGGAAGAGAAAATAAAAAAAAATAAGATAATATATAAACTTTTGCTTAAAAAGATGCCTTTTTTTATTTTCATAAATAGTTTAGTCATTACGTTCTATAAGAATTCATTTCAAAAATATATGCATTCATTTAAAGAAGGACAAGTGCTCTAAAATATAAAGACACGCTGGTATATTATCATAAATTTAATAAGAAAACTAATTCAAATAGTTTAGCAATTTTTCCCACACAAAAAACAAGAATATTTACCTTTGAAAGAGAAGTGAGTATATTTAAATAAAGATGATAAGTGTTACAAACTCTAACGAAAGGCATATGCTTTTATAGTATTAAGAAATTTGGTAAGAAAGCGATATAAAAGAGGTTCAAAATTTATTTTAAATTGAAACTCTTTAGAGCGAAAGATAATAACTGAAAATTTCAGGAACACTATTGAATTTTTTTTATTTTTTTATTTTTTTAAATAACAAGAAATATAGTACCGAACATTTATGAACAACACTAATTAATCTTATACAAAAACTTCATTGCATAATATCGGTCATCAAAAATGTTAACGCTAATGATATTAAATCTAGAAAACAATCATCATGATAAGAAACTCCTTATAACCTGCATTCAGACCCGGAATAATGAAGCAAGGATAAATAGAATTACAAATATTTTACTTGATATTACCTTTTAAAACAGCAAAATATCTATGATTCGTAAATAAATAATATTTTAATTATTTTTTACTTAGCTTAGCTATGACTAAAAAGTTCTCATCATCCGTAAAAAAGTCTGTTTTTTTTAGATAAGTAAATTTTGTAATTACCATTTTAGTATGTGTATGCTGAAAACTTCCTTTCGTCTTAAAATGATGCAATTTAAAAAAAATTAACAAAATAGATTAACATAATTGTTGCTTATTAAGTTTTGACTAAAACAACTGTATAATCTTCAAATTATTTGATTTTACAATTGAATCGATCATTCCAGAAATAATTAAATGTTTTCTGCAAAGGTATTTTTTTGCCTGATTTGATATTTGCTGAGTAGAGTTAGAACTACACTAGCCATATTAAAATAATAATAGAGAAGATGGAGTCTAGGGCATTTCGTCTCATCAACTCTCTTGCTCTTACTGGAGTAAGAGCCACAAGCTGCGAATATTAGTGCCTAGGTATCTTATTATATGTTACTGCTGAAGCAAATAAATCAGTAAAATAAAAAACAAGTTTTTATATTAGAAAAATTTGGCATGTAGTTTTTGAATGAAAGATTCATCTGAAAAATCACATTATTTGCAGATAAGTCGATCGTTTAGTCATAACTACAATAATTTTCTCAACCTAATATATTCATTATCAAAAAATCGCATCATTTGCAGATGACGCAAAGTTTTTAGTAAAGACTTATTAATATATAATTATCACAAACACTTTTAGCCATCGTAATAAAACTAAATCATTTTATAAAAAAAATTTTTTTATGAAAGCTAATTAAATGGTAATTGTTTTATCATTTATTCTACTAATTCAGTCATTAGTGAAAGAGTTTAGAATAATAATCACGGAGTTAATGTTTACTAAAAACTTCGCATCAAAAGAAAATGATTTTGATTTTGATTTGTAGTCATAAATAACTTTTCCTAACAATGAAAAATAATTTAATTTATCACGAGTATTTCTTATTTTGACGTCTAAATAAATGAACTTAAAACTCTTTTCTTCTCCGTACTAAATTTTTTAACATTGTTAATTTCATTGTTTTTCTTGTTTTGTTTTGTTTTTTATTGTTTCTTTTTTTCCTTTTTCTTTTGTATTTTAGTTCTATTTTCTTTGTCAACATTACTAAAATTTTAAAAGCTTTTGAATGTTTAATAAAAACAGAATACATTTATTTCTTTCAAAAGAAATCAAATAATATATATATATATATATATATATATATATATATATATATATATATATATATATATATATATATATATATATATATATATATATATATATATATATATATATATATATATATATATATATATATATATATATATATATATATATATATATATATATATATATATATATATATATATATATATATATATATATATTATATATATATATATATATATATATATATATATATATATATATATATATATATATATATATATATATATATATATATATATATATATATATATATATATATATATATATATATATATATATATATATATATATATATATATATATATATATATATATATATATATATATATATATATATATATATATATATATATATATATATATATATATATATATATATCTGGATATATATGGAAAGGAATTAAATTTTTTCCAACTATGAAATAGGGATTCAACCAATGACGTCAAAACCAAGATCGAATGGGCGGGAATTTTCTAGAAATAGTATATTATCTGAGAGCATCACCAGCTCTCGGAGCGTGTGGTTCACTCGCTCTGAGCTGGTGGTGGCCTGAAAGGCAGTATTTTGTCTGCCTGGAGGGACGGCATATGCCCTCGTAGGTGAAGTCCGCCCTCAGAAACAAAACAAAAAACAAAATATATCTCCTATCCGACTGTGTGTCATTCATATTTATGTCAGTAATTAACCATGAAAGACAAGGACTTTCGAAGCGAGGCTTGTCGGATATGTCACAAGTGATATCTTTAAATCTTTTAAACCACAGCTGACATGTACGATGTCCCTCTGCATCCGGATACACTTGTTGTTCATTGCTTATATACCGGTAATTTGCCTTCGAAGTTCATACAGAAAGGAATGCCGAATATGTTCTTTCATAAAGCTTTTATTATCCATGGAGTTAATTACCGAAAGAAATATGAGTAACTCACAGCTTCATAGAAGAGATGCTAAATTATTTGTAAACAATTTCCTCCCGTTATATATATATATATATATATATATATATATATATATATATATATATATATATATATATATATATATATATATATATATATATATATATATATATTATATATATATATATATATATATATATATATATATATATATAATCTCCTGTGGTGGGAAAAGAACATAGACCTACCAATTAAAGATAAAGGACAGTTAAAGGTAAGATAAAGGCCGACATGTCCCGATACACGGCGTTTGAAGGTGTGCAAATCAAGAAATTATAAAAAAAATTGGAAAAACTATGTTCCAGACATTACAGTACAGCATATGAAAGATTGAACATAGCAGTTAGGTCTGGAATTGGAGAGTTTGACAAAGAAAGGATGAAATTGTGTAGAAAGACGTGTTACACGAGTCCATCTCAGTAGAGGAGATATGCGATGGAAGAGTTCTGAAAAGCAATGCCCATTGCAGTAGCAACAGTATAAAGAGATTGAAGGGTAGAACGAGACTGAAGAGAGATAGTGAAAAAGAAAGAGTTAATAAGTCGAAAAGCCATATACTTCACCTTTTCAAGGAGAGCTGTATGAGTGGAACAGCCCAGATGTGTGAGGCATACTTCATACAGGGACGAATGACACACCTATAAAGAGCAAGCAACTGGAGTGTCGTGAAGAAATTCTGAAGGTTCTTCAGAACACACAACCTTTCAGAAGCTTGTTTGGAAAGAGAAGTAATGGAAAGATCACGAGAAAAAGAAACACGAGAATGTCAAAGACAGATGAAGGTTTGTATTGTGTGTTTTCGAAGATGTCATAGTTGTGTGAAAGGCTGTGTCCGGTAGAGGGACAGAGGAATTGAGTTTTTAAGGCATTGTAAACGACCAAGTTTTTTCTGCCTCAATTTGAAATATATGAAATATATGAATTAACTGCCGCTTGGAGGAGTTTCTTTGAAATTAAAAGAAGTAATCAAAAGTAGATTCATCGGTAAGGAGTGAATAGGTGATGAAGTAATTGAAAGTCATTAATGAAAAACAAAAAATGTTTTGGAGCGGTTATAGAAAGTAAATCAAAGAGAAGGCCTCAGAGAAAAGGATGATTCTGAAAGAGGGAAGTTTGAAAATCAAAAATTTTGACCAGACTCTACCGAAGGCTTTCGATATGTCTAGAATGACAGCGAAAGATTCACCGAAACTATGAAGAGAGGATGACCAATAGTCAGAAGGAAGGGAAAGAAGATAACCAGAAGGCTCTCTTTACGAAAACCACGTTGGCTATCAGAGATAAGATGAGTTGAGATGTTTCTAAATCAT
>SEYY01004354.1:37500-39725 GCA_009176605.1 Armadillidium nasatum
AAATTGAATTACAATATATTTAAGCGTAAAGATAAAACAAAAGCTTTTTTTTTTTTTTTTTTTTTTAATAGTACGTTCTACATATTTGCTATTAATATGTAAAAAATAATAGCTATTTTTAATAATAATAAAAGTTTTTTCATAATCTTCTAGTACGAAGATTTCAAAACATTGTTTACGAAATGGTTTTTATTTAGGTTTATGAAATGAATATCTAATGTAACACTAGCTTCGGTATCAATAATAAGAAAGTCAATTGAAATTAAATTTATTTTAGAAAAATTCTTACTTTTAATAAATTAATTAATTCTCTTAAATTTGTAAAATGAAATTATGAATAAAACAATTACAATTAATTAAAACTTTACAAATTTTCATAATTTCATTTTTAATTCTATCTATTGGTATTTTATATGTTGATATACATACTTATATTAGATATCATTCAAAGGATTTTCATATACCTTTTCATCTTGTCTTTTTGACTTCTTTTCTTAAAGTTTGTGAATACAAGTGTTAAATAATAGTTGACATCCCATCACAAAGAGCAAAACCTTTCATTCAAAAGATCATAACGAGTTCAGAATTAGATAGTGGCCTAACTAGTCTCACTCAATCCGAGATCTAGCAATTCTTTTATTTCTTAGTTACGTAGTTCTTTCCTTCTTTGTGAACTCCCTTGGCAATTTACGAATAGATGATAAAAAATTTTAATTTATTTATAATCAACCGCTTAAGAGATATACTTACTAAATACCATTTTCAATAACATAAATTCTTGTTGTGATTGTTGAAGAAGTCCTATCAGCTAAGGCAAGATATATACAGGAGAACAAAAACACGGATTAAATAATCTTTAATATATATATATATATATATATATATATATATATATATATATATATATATATATATATATATATATATATATATATATATATATATATATATTATATATATATATATATATATATATATATATATATATATATATATATATATATATATATATATATATATATATATATATATATATATATATATATATATATATATATATATATATATATATATATATATATATATATATATATATATATATATATATATATATATATATATATATATATATATATATATATATATATATATATATATATATATATATATATATATATATATATATATATATATTATATATATATATATAATTATTTGATATTTAGATTCCTAAAAAGAAGTCTTAAATTTTCAAATTGTGTAAAATTATTTTAAATTATATTCATTTTAAAAACTTACAGAATATGTTTTAATCTACAATGTTGACTGTTACGAAAGTCACGACATATAGTTCTAGATGATTATTTTAGAAAGACACCTTACCTTCTCTATCTATTTTTCTGTGTTTCCAAAATACACACACATTATTTGCAAGGTATTAACGATATAAAGGTTATACGCTTTGTTATGTAAATTAGTAATGTCGCTAGCTGATAATGGTAGTAGCATTTACATCTGATGAGCGTTCTAAAAGTTTAAATATAAGCTTCTTCATCAAATTAAATATATATTTGTATCCTCATATGTTAAATACTTACGACAATAATTATAGTTCTTAATTTGAACAATTTTTATTGTTATTTTTATTTTAATTTCTGCATAATGAAACGGTAATTGAAGGAGATATTCTTATTCAGCTTATGGAAGCAATTTAACAATAAAATGTAATGCGAATCAAGAAGTTATATGAAGAGCAAAAAAACTTTTTAACATACTTTCATCTTCATTAAAAAAATTCACAAATAGAAATTCGATTGAATTTTAAATGAAAAAAACCCTCCAATTTTGATCAAATTTGAGAATAGTGACTGAAAATTTTGTTCACAAATTCAGATAAAATTTGAGAATAAGTACATTAATATTAGACCTAAAAATTCTCTTGAAATTTGAGTATAGGTACATTAACGTCAACTGAGACGTTAATAAGAATTGTCTAGACATTGTAAAAGTTCCAATTTTAAATTCTTTTTCTTTTCTTTCTATTTATAACTTTCAATCTGTTACAGAACGAAAATCGATTTTTGCTTCCTTTGCCTTCGGAAAATTGCTCTTGAGACGCCGTTTCTTTAAACATGCTTTTAATATAATATAGTATTGAAAAATAAATTGCATTGCGAGTATTAAAAAACTGAATCCATTAAAAGGAATTTTATATTATTTAAAAA